>JAWWEX010000084.1:6298131-6336145 GCA_035583215.1 Arremon brunneinucha | reverse complement strand
CACAGTGGTGCACAGACAGCACCTCCGTGTCAGAGCTGTCTCTGTGCAGCTCCAAGGGGACAAATACCTGCACAATTCCAGCTCACCTGTGGAAAATCCCCAGGCTGAGCCCATCCCTGCTCACCTTGGTGACCATCAGCTGGGCGACGGTGTTGGTTTCATAAATGGTGAGCATGGTCTCTGCCGTGACCTCCTCCAGCGAGGCCAGCACGTTGATGCCGGCGTTGTTGATCAGGCAGTTCAGCCCTTTGTCTCCCACAATTTCTTCCACTTCCTTCACCACTTTCTTGATGCTGCTCTCGCAGACCACATCTGCACAGGGGAGGCAGGAAAAGCTCCAGGTGAGCAGTGCAGGGAGTGCCTGGCACGGGACAACTGTGCCAAGCCAAAGCTGAGGCTCACTGGGGATGTTTGGGCAGCACACAGGTGAAAATGCACAGATTTTACAGAATTACATTTCCCCAGTGTTATCTTAAGATGGTTTTGAGCTACTGATCACTCAGGAGACCAGTTTGTTTAAGATGCACTCACCTAAGCTGAACAAATTTCAGAAATAAAGCCCTTTACTCACCCAGTTGCAGGAGCTTGATGTTGCTGTATTGCTTGCTGAGCTGCTGCAGTTCCTAGGAAGAAGAATTATTTTTATTTTATATATATGTGTGTGTATCTCCATGGGTATTACATAAATCACTTTGAATTCTGCATCTCCTCCAGAATTGTAACTGGAATATTTTCCTGGTTGGACTGAAGGCAGAGATTCTCCTTTGTTTTCCAGCCTTCTGAGCAGCTTTCCTAAGAGCCAGATCAGGAAATTGGACTCTTCCCCTGCTCAGTCCAGACTCCAGCGTGCTGGATTGTTAGTGGGACATTTCCCAGCTTCAGTGCTCAGTTCTCAGCATTCCAGTAAAAACCCAGTGCCTCCCCAATTCTGTGAGAAAATCCTAATTCTCCTGAAGCTCAGCTAGTGCTGGACACCCCTTCAGGGCAAGGGGGATGCTTTTAAAAACCCATTTGGAATTTCTGTTTGCAGGAAAATTTCATTTCCCCGTGGGAATTTGGTTTCCCCAGCAGCCTCGTTAGCGTCACTTCTTGTAAGTGGAGGCTGAGCCCACCAAGGAATCAGTGTGGGGCACAGCCACTGTCCAGGAGAACAATTCCCTCCCTGCTGGAGCTCTCTCAGTGCCTGTCAGCGCTGCAGGCTGCTGTTCCTGCAGAAATCCCTGCTCTCCCCTGCACAAAGAGAGTCCAAACTGGATTTATGGGCCCAGCTGGAGCTCTCAGGTTTCTGTGCCATGGAGCCAAGTGGGAAGCGTGGCCAAAGACAACAGATGGATTCCATATTCCCAGTCATGTTCAGGAGACACAGCAAACCTGGCCAAACGTTCCAGCCCTTTCTTTAGGAGCCCTTTGGGAATGGGGGTCAGGAGGGCAGGCTTGGAAAGAATCCTTCCCTGCCCCTTGGAGACACTTCAGGGACTCGGTGTGCTCTGACAAACCGTAATGGATCACATCTTTTATCTCACATCAGGCCCTGCAGGGCTCTCTCCAGGCTTGTTTGGGAGATTTGTTCTCCCACCCAGGCCAGTCCACAACTGCAGTTAAGGCTGTTAAGGGGAGGGGGAAGGAAAAACAAGCCAGAAGCACAAAACCAGAAGACATTCCTTGCTTTGGACAGGGCCTGGTGGGACAGATTTCCATAAATTAAAGGCCCTGAACACACTGGCTTGTTTATTGATGGAACAGCTCAGCCTGCAGTGATCCTGTGCCTTTGGGTTGTCACTGGATTTCAGTTTGACAGCATCACTCAGTGCAAAATCAGCTCCAGGGGTGCTCTGGCTGCTCCAGGTTTGTCCATTTATTTATAGTTCATTTATTTATATGCTTTACTCTCTGACAGAAACGAGCTACCAGCTCTTGCTGAAAGGCAAGAGAGCCTGAGAGACTTGAGCAAACAATATTTTCAATTAAAAACTGAAGCATTCTCCAGTACACAGACAGCACGAAATCACAATAGCTGCATGCAAATTAGGTTTAAAATTCAATGGGTTTTCCAGTTAATTACTGGGTTAACAAGTCACTCCCACTTCAGGGGTTTAAATTCTGAGAAGCAGCTCCCAGCGCAAGCTGATCTGGACAGCTTTGGTCTTCAAGAATGTTACACCTGATAGAAACTGAAAAATCCAGTTAGAACATCTAAAACTGGCAGGAAAGCCTATTTTCCCCTCCTGTGCCTAGAAAAAACATGAGAAAAGGAGGACTGAGACAAGGAGGTACAGCCAACACATCCCAGCCAAGGCATTTTTAATTAGTGTGCTGTGACAGACAATTTAAAAACAAACAAGACAAACAAAGCCCAGCAAAAAGCCACAACACAACTCCCTACCAGCGTGTTTATTTAGCATAGTAGCTGTAGAACTGCTCTGCACCTGAGCAATCACCCCTGAGAATCAAACTCGTGGGGAGTCCAAGACAAGAATTAAACTCTGATTAGCATCTGTTGTTTCCTGCTTGCTGATTTTTAATTACGATTAACAAAGACTCGGCCTATTCTGATTTAAACAAGATCCTCTGGCACTCGGGGGCTCCAGACACAGACTCATCAGCACACGGGGTATTTATTGCTAGATTTCAAGCAGGAATGTTTTGTTGTCTTTGTCATTTAGCGAGATTTACTTTGCCTTCTTTATGAAAGCATTATCCACTTGGGTTACAGCTCTTGGAAAGGGCCTGGCCCCGCTCAGCCAGTTGGAAGCAATCAAGGCAAACAAACAGAGCCTGAGGGCAGGATAAAGGTGCTCGGGTATCCTTCACCTCATCCTGCTTGCACTCAGGACAAAGCCAGAGGTGTATCCCATTTTTCTGCGTCCCTCTGAGACAGATTTTCAGTATCACAGTGTACAGCCAGCTCACTGTTCAACCCTGGAACAGCTTCCACAGCACTGCCCTGACCCACAGCCCTCTCTGCCTCCACAAAATCCAGCCCTCGCTGCTGTTAGGAAGTGTAAAACACTTCCAGAAAAAATAAAATAATCAAACAAAGCAACTCTGCAGTAACCCAAAATTAGACAGACTTCAAGAACTCCCCCTCTGCCTGATGTATATTCAGAAATTCCCCCTTAGCCTGGTAAATCTGGTCCACAGATCGCTCAGCTGCTATTCCCATTGCAAACCACATGGCTGAAATATGTGTTAGAGGGAAAAACAAAGCCCAGAGCTGACAGAGACAGTGAGCAGAGAGCTCCGGGGCTGAGCAGGGACCAGGCACAGCTTGGAGCTCCATCTCCTGCTCCAGAGAGAGGGAAAATGCACATTTGGGCTGCCCAGAGCTCTGCAGAGGGATTCGCTCACCTGGGAACTCGCTGGGGCTTGGGGAGATGCTCCTGTGCACATCCCACAGCTCTGGGCACTTTTTATTGATTTATTCACCTCCTCCTTCCCCATCACACCTGGGCCTGCACCATTTTAAAGAGTTTTCCCTTTTATAGGAAAGCAGGATGGGGCAGGAAGGAGCAAGGAAGGAAAAGAGAAGTGTGGGGAGAATTCCAGCTTGTGCTGGCTCCCTGCTAGCAGCACTGGGGTTGTGTCACCTTTTTAAAGATTTTCTAATATTTTTTCTAAGATTTTTTAAGATTTTCTAAGCCTCGTGATGTTTATATTTTTGTAACAAACTTTTCCCACGCACTTTCTATAAATAACTCATTGTTCTGCATTCTTTTATGGAGGAGGAGAAATCTGACAGGGACTGTTGGTTTGTCCAGTGTCGTTGGAGAGGTGGCAATGGACAAAATGTCCATTTCCAATTCACTGGCACTTTGGGGAATCTATAAATGCTGGAGTCAGGAAATAAAATCCCTTTTTCACCTTGAAAACAGCAGTGTGTCCTACAGTGACAGAGCTGTGTCCATCTGGAGAGCAAAACCAGGACACCAGGATTATTTCCCATATTTGTGGCTGCTTTTCAGTGCTGGAGCAGCCCAAGAAAAGGCAGAAACAACCCAAGAAAAGGCAGAAACAACCCAAGAAAAGGCAGCAACAACCCAAGAAAAGGCAGAAACAACCCAAGAAAAGGCAGAAGCAGCCCAAGAAAAGGCAGATTGGGATCAGAGCGTGGCTGGAGGAGTCTCCGGTGGTGTTTTCCAGCAGGGGCAGTGGTTATCTGCCTGCCTGCTGCACGTTATCGTGTGATCTGCAGCCCATTTGTTAGGCAAATGTTCTGGGGAGGCCACCTAGGAGCTCCTCAGCCCCGGAGCTCGAGTTTTCACAACTTCTGCCAGCACAGACTCACATGCAAAACCCTGCAGCTGTTCAGCATTACCCAAGGTTAGGGAGCTACAGGAGATAGATGTGCTGCTTCTCCTGGGGAAGAGAGGAAAGCACACACTGAGATCTCCCCTGCACACTCAGATCTCCGCTGCACACTCAGATTTTCCCCAGCATCTTTGGAAAAGCAGCTCCTTAAGGGCTCCTCTCTGTCCACTCTTTGGAGGGCTCCAAAACATTCACTCATCGCTCTGCTGAGGGATCCCTGCCCAAGGTGGAGCTGGGTTTGCCAGGTGTGTTTAATCACTTTTTCTCTAAAAATTGGGAGATTGTTTTTAAAAAGTCTTTTCATTTGAGCTCTGCCCATCTCCATTCTGCCAAGGGAAAATGCTGCTCTGCCAAAGCAGAGAGCAGAATTTAAAGGAACTGTCCAAAACTGCTTTTCTCTTGTACAAGGAGGATTTTTCATATGGTCAACAGAAAACCAAGGGGAAAACCAGAATCAGACCACCTGAATTGCTGTCAGGAGAACAAGCACTGAGCCAGGTGTGCAGAGAAAGAAAAACTCCCTCAATTTCACAGCCCACAAACAGGTCTGAGATGGGCCAAGCCCATTTCATGTGCCCTGAGCTGAGCCTGCAGTGCCAATTCCTGGAGAGCAAAAACCTGAACTCTGGGAGTTCAAAATGAATCTGAACTCTGGGAGTTCAAAATTTGACTGGAAATTCAGTGGGAAAGGGAAGGGAGAAGGGAAGGGAGAAGGGAAGGGAAGGGAAGGGAAGGGAAGGGAAGGGAAGGGAAGGGAAGGAAAGGAAAGGAAAGGAAAGGAAAGGAAAGGAAAGGAAAGGAAAGGAAAGGAAAGGAAAGGAAAGGAAAGGAAAATGACAAGAAAATCACAGAACCTTTGCCTTTCCTACCACACTCAGCAGCAGTGCCAGGCTGCAGCCAAGCTGTGAGAGCAGCAGCTGAATTTGGGGCTGCCATGCCCACGATTCCCAGTGCTGGAGGCTGGGGCAGGTCTGTTCTTGCCCTCTGCCAGCCCCAAGGACCAGTGGGAACCCTCTCAGAGGGTCAGAAAGCTTTGTGCCAGCCCCACGCTTTGCAGATGGGGCAGATAATGCTGGTGAAACCACCACAGTACCTTTAGTAAAGATTTCTCTTCCTTGTGGAGTTTCCAAAGCCATCTGTTAGAAATCTGCTTTCAGCTGGCTGCAGAGGTTTCCATTGATGTCCTGCCAAAGCACAGCACATGGCCTGGAGGTCCTCGCAGAGAACAAAAACCCACCCTGGTGCACCAAGGACAAAACCTGCCCCTCTAAAAGATGGGGAAAGCTGAGGATGCACCCCATGTGGCCAGCAGGGTCCCTGTGGGGCTGCAGGAATGTGGCTCCTGGCCAGTCCACCCTGCCAGAGCCTTCCCAGGGTTCTCCCAGCAGCAAGGAGTGACCCAGACTCTTCCCAGACACACACATTGCACTGCCTGAGGGCTGGCTCATCTCCCTCTGCAGGTTTGCAGCCTTTTTGCTGCAGATTTTTAAATACTGACCACACAAAAACACCTCCAAAACTGATGACTTGTGCTGAGGTTTGCCTGTGTAATATTTCCTAGGAAGCTCTTCCTGTTAAAGGAACAATTTCACTTCTCCATGTAATGGATCTGAGATCATTATGATGAAAAAATCGCAGGGGGCAGTTGGAAAAAGAGAAAGAACCTCTGTCAGCAGCGGCTGGAGCAGCTTTAGGACAAGTAGCCAGGCAGGGAGATTTTGATCTAGCCCGGGTCAGATGTCTCTGCTGCCTTCCTGTGCCACTGCCACAGCGAGATTTGTGCAATCTCTGTAGGAAACGGGGCTGGGAGCGGTGCCAGGAGGGGACAGGAGTTACAGGGACAGAATGGGGGCAATTTCTACTCAATAACAGGGGTTAAAGGGACAGAATGGAGTGAATTTCTGCTCAGGAATTAAAGGGAACAGAATAAATTTCTGCTCAGGTAACAGGAGTGAAAATAGAACAGAATGGGGGGGAATTTCTGCTCAATAACAAGAATGAAAATGGAACAGAAGGGGGTGAATTTTTGCTCAGGTAACAGAGTTAAAGGGAACAGAATTGAGTGAATTTCTGCTCAATAACAGGAGTTAAAGGGTCAGAATGGAGTGAATTTTTGCTCAGGGGCTGCCAGGAGGGGCTCGGGTAACAGGAATGAAAACGGAACAGAACAGAGTGAATTTCTGCTCAGGTAACAGGAGTTAAAAGGGAAGAGAATGGAGTGAATTTCTGCTCAGGTGTTGCCACGAGGGGCTTGGGGAACAGGAGTTAAAAGGGAACAGAATTGGGTAAATTTCTGCTCAGGTAACAGCAGTTAAAGGGAATAGAATGGGGTGAATTTCTGCTCAATAACAGGAGTTAAAGGGAACAGAATGGGGTGAATTTCGGCTCAGGAGTTGAAGAGAACAGAATGGAGTAAATTTCTGCTCAATAAGAGGGGTTCAGGGGAGCAGAATGGAGTGAATTTTTGCTCAGGTGCTGCCAGGAGGGGCTCTGGGGAAGCCACAGGGAGCAGCAGCCCTGGAAGGGAGCTGTGCACCTGATCCCAGCCTTGCTGGGCTGTTTCTCTGCACTTCCATTCAGAAATGCCCTAAATGCACCTTTATGCTGGAGGCCTTTTTTTTAAATTAAAATCTTTTCCTTGGGTTTCATAAGGGCCTGCAGAGCTCAGAGTGCAGCTGTTACCTGGCCAGCCCTGTCCCCCATCTCAAGCACCTTTTAGAGGTTTTTTTGTAGCTAAGCAGTAACAAAAATTTCTGTGTTTGGTTTATTGCTGGGAGGGTGTGATCACAATCTGTGTGAAAGGAACCAAATCCCCCAGCAGCAGCAGACACAAGGGCTCTGTTTCCCTCTGGAATTTGCATTTTTTCCTCGCTGGAAATGCAGGGGAGATGCAGGGATGGGACTGCGGGTGTCAATTCTCCTTCCAAATGCCTGGGCTGTTCCAGAGGGGTTTGGGGCAGGGCAGGGCAGGAAGGAGCAGGGGATGGGCACCTGTGGGAGTTTCTGTGCTGCCCAAATTCCCCCTCTCACCCACCACAGGTGACACCGCTGGGCACAGAGTGACTGATCACCCTCAGAGATTTGCCTCCCAGAGTTTGAGAGGTGTGTGAAATTTTATCTGTGAAATTTGAGTTTTAAAGACTCCTATAAAATCTACAGGAGTCCCAAAACCACTGCGATGCTGCAGCAGGGAGAACTTGGGCTGAAATGGGAGAGAAAGAGAGAAAAAGAGCTGCGAGTGGATCCACGAGCAGCAGGTACCAAAAATTCCTGTTTGCAGCAGGAGCTCGGAGCCCTGCCCAGCACAGAGGGGAACTCGGAGAAGTGATTAATTCATTGCTCATCTGCGCTTTCTCAATTGCTGCAATCGCAGCAGAGAACAAGAGGCAGAGAGGGCACACAGAGACGCGTGCACAGAGAGAGACAGAAGCAAAGCTGTGGAGGGTTTCTCCCCTTTCTGGGAAGTGTTTCTGAGGGACCACGGGCTGTCCCTGTAGATCTGGGCAAGGACAGCACAGAAATCTCCAGCAGCAAACGCAGCGAGAAACTCGGGGAGGGACGGAAGGAGTGTCAGGAGCGCTGGAGATGCTGCGGCTGCCCGGCCGTGTCCCGCTCGCTCTCCTGCTCCCAAGAACGCTCCCGGTCATCGATAAACCCCAGCTACAGCCCCGAGAGCTGCCCGGTATCGGCTCCATCCCCAGCCCGGGAGCTCCGTCCCGGCTCCATCCCCAGCCCGGCTCCATCCCCTCCCGGGCTCTCTCTGCCGGCCCAGGGATGCTCGAGATGTTCCTCATTTCCAAAGTGCCTTCTCCTCCCTCCCGACCCCTTTACCCCTCTCCGGGGACCCCCAGCGCCCCCGCCCCGTTTACCTGCGCCTTCTCGGGGTACCGGCAGGTCGCAAAGACCAAATCCGGGGAGGGGCTGGCGGCTGCGAGCCCCCGCACCAGCCCCAGGCCGATGCCGCGGCTGCAGCCGGTGATGAGCACGGAGCGGCAGCGGGGCTGGGCCATTCCTGCCTCGGCTCGGCCGCTCCGCTCCCGGCGCTTCTGGAGCCCACGCGGGGCTCGATCAACCTGAGCCGAGCGGGGCCGCCCCCGGCCCGCCCCCAGCGCGGCGCCGCCCCCGCCCGGCTCCGGGCACGGAGAACGGGCAGGGGAAAAGGGAATTGGTTCTAAGGGGAATTGGTTCTGTCCCCGCCCGGCTCCGGGAGAGAACGGACCGGGAACGGGAATTGGTTCTGTCCCCGCCCGGCCCCGGGGCACGGAGAGAACGGGCAGGGAACGGGAATTGGTTCTAAGGGGAATTGGTTCTGGTCCCTCTCAGCTCCGGGACTGAGAAATTGTCTTTTCCCCTCCCGGCTCCGGGACACGGAGAGAGCAGGCAGGGGAAGGGAAATTGGTTCTGCTCCCTCCCAGCTTCGGAGAAGGGAGAGAACGCCCAGGGGAAGGGGAATTCTCTTTTCCCCCTCCCGGCTCTGAGGCACAGAGAGAATGGACAGGGGAAGGGAAATTGGTTCTTCCCCTCCCAGCTCCAGGGCAGGGTGAGAACAGCCAGGGGATGTGGAATTGGCTTTTCCCCTCCTGGCTCTGGGGCATGGACAGAGCAGCCAGGGGAAGGGGAATTGGCTTTTTCCTCTCCCAGCTCCAGGGCAGGGAGAGAGCAGTCAGGGAAAGGGGAATTGATTCTGCCCCCTCCCAGCTCCAGGGCACAGAAATTGTCTTTTCCCCTCCCGGCTGCGGGGCACGGAGAGAAGGGCCAGGGGAAGGGGAATTGGCTTTGCCCCCTCCATCCCGCTCCCAGCAAATGTTCAGCAAACCCAAAATTTTCACCCCCAATGTCCCAGCAAACCCAGCCCAGCTGTTCAGCCACCCCAACATTCTCCCCCCCAAGAAGTGGCCCACATCCCAAGGGATGGGATTCTCCTCAAGCCCAGCTCCTCCTCCTTGCCCAGGTGAGCAAACACAGCTCAGGGAGCTCAGCTGGGACTGCCAGCTCCTCCAGAAGTCACAGAAATGCACTTCCCACCTCAAATCTTTGTGGATTGGGGGATTTTGTGTTTGGTGCCCAAAATTCCTGCCTTTAAGGGAATGGGGATTGAATTCCAAGTCTTGAATCTATTGCAGTTTAAAAATCTTCTTCATTTTGCAGGAATTTCTTTCCTTATGAGTAGGCACAAGTGGTGGAGCTCATAAGAAACTCGAGTGAATGTAATAGAAAATCAAATACTTTAATGAAATTAGGGAGCATGAGAGTAACAGCTCAGATATACCACTAGAACTGATACTACTGGGCTGTGGGGCTCTGCTAATTGGGGTTTTAATTGCTCTGTTCATCAAGCATGCAGACTGACAAACTACCAATTCTTCAAAGATCCTGAGTCAAGAATTTTCAACCACTTCAAATGGATATATAGGAAATGTCTTCTGAGCTGGTGGCCTGCACACAGCATTGCACAGATAAAAATATTCTACTCTCAATGCACAGAGCTAAATACTTTCACATTTATCAGAATTTTCTACACAAGTTTTTTTTTTTTTCTTTTGATAGAATTCAAGTTTTTGAATTTTTCTGTATATATCTTCACCTGTATTAAACAAATGCTTATTTACATTGTGGGTAAAGTGTAAAGGCTAGGAAGGCCATTTTCCCATACTGTAACACTGCAAAATATATATATATATATATATACACAGAGAACCTAATATAGGCAACAGGACTAAAAAAAAAAATCACCTCCCACCTGTACAACATCACTGAGCCAGCATGGAGAGAGGGCATTGGTAGCACCAAACCATTCCTGGGGGGCTGAGGAGCTTCCCAGCCCCACAGGGAAGAGCTGCTGGGCACAGCACCCCAAGGATGGGCTGCCCTGGGGGTGGAAATGCTGAGGAGCAGGACAGGAGCTCCAAGTGAGGGTGACAGTGGCACTGCTGACATCACCTGCCAGGCTTTGCTTTGGGGTCAGGGAGGAGCACAAACTGCTGGCTCAGGGGTGGCTCAGGAGCCACATTAACCCTGCACAAGCCATGGGGAACGAGCTCTGCTGGGTCACCAGTGGTGCCAGAGGGAATTCCCAAGGGAAGCAGCCCAGATCACCAACTGTGCCTGGCTGCTGGAGGGAAACCCCTCAGAGAGCAGCCCTGGTGGGCATTGCCTGGGGAAGCAGCTCCCAGCTCTGTGCCCGGGGTGCCAGAGAGAGAATTCCCTCAGGAAGCACCCAGCTCACCAGAGGGAATTCTCTCTGGGAATTCCAGGAAGCAGCCTGGTGGGCTCACCAGGAGAATTCCTTTGGGAATCAGCTCCAGCAGGACTTTCAGGAAGCAGCCCAGGGGCTCACCAGCAGGAATCCCCTTGGGAGCAGCCCCACTGGGGGCTCACCAGCAGGAATTCCCTCGGGAGCAGCCCAAGAGGGGCTCACCAGTGAGAACCACCCCAGGAGCAGCCCAGGAAGGGCTCACCAGCAGGAACCCCCTGGAAGCAGCCCAGGAAGGGCTCACCAGCAGGAATTCCCTTGGGAAGCAGCCCCAGGAATTCCCTTAGGAAGCAGTCCCAGCAGGAATTCCCCCGGGAGGAGCCCCAGAAGGGGCTCACCAGCAGGAATCCCCCCAGGAAGGGCTCACCAGTGAGAAACCCCCAGGAGCAGCCCCAGGGGCTCACCGGCTGTGCCCAGGCTGCTCCCTGTCTGTCTGTCTCACCAGCTGTGCCCAGGCTGTTCTCTGTCTGTCTGTCTCACCGGCGGTGCCAGCTGTGCCCAGGCTGCTCTGTCTGTCTGTCTGTCTCACTGGCTGTGCCTGGGCTGCTCTCTCTGTCTCTCACCAGCAGTGCCAGCTGTGCCCGGGCTGCTCTGTCTGTCTCACCGGCTGTGCCCAGGCTGCTCCCTGTCCATCTGTCTGTCTCACCGGCTGTGCCCAGGCTGCTCCCTGTCCGTCTGTCTGTCTCACCGGCTGTGCCCAGGCTGCTCTGTTTGTGCTCCTCACCGGCGGTGCCGGCTGTGCCCGGGGTGCTCCCTGTCCCTGTCCCTCTCCCTGTCCCTGTCCCAGCGGTGCCCCCTCTCGTAGGAGCGCGCTCTCTCGTGCCGGTGGTTGCGGTAGTAGTGTCCCTGGCCCTTCTTCTTGTACTTGCCCGCGTGCTCGGGGCGCTCGCGGGAGCGGCTGCGGGAGCGGGAGGAGCTCCTGGAGCGGGACCTGCGGCCCTTGTGCCCCCCCTGGTACTTGCTGTAGTCCTTGGATTTCTTGTAGCCGCGGCCCTTGGAGCCCTTGTAGGCGGAGCTGTGGTTGAACTGCCTCGGGGGGGAATCGCTGCGGCTCCGGGAGCGGCTCTGAGACTTGGAGCCGCTGGACGTGGAGTAGCTCTCGCTCTTCCTGCAAGGGAAAACAGAGCAAACGTTGTTTTCTTGAATTACAACAACTTCATTCTGGATTTTGCTGCTTTCTTGGATTTTAAGACCTTCCTTCCTCATTTTGAATTGGAAGAACGTCCTTCTGCATTTTGCATTTGAAGAATGTCCTCCCATATTCTGAATTTCAACAATGTCCTTCTGCATTCTGCTATTCCCTTGAATTTGAAAAACATCCTTCTGTATTTTGAACTTGAAGAATGTCGTTCCTCATTTTGCCATTTCCTTGAATTTGAAGAACATCCTGCTGTACTTTGAATTTTAAGAACGTCCCTCTATATTTAGAATTTGAAGACCACCCTTCTGCATTTTGAATTTTAAGAACATCCTTCTATATTTGGAATTTTAAAAGCGTCCTTCTATATTTGGAATTTTAAGAATGCCCTTCTGCATTCTGAATTTTTAAGAATGCCATTCTGCATTTTGAATTTTAAGACAGCCATTCTGCATTTTGAATTTTCTGTATATATATATTTTGAATTTAAGACTTTCCTTCTGTATTTTGAATTTTAAGAATGCCCTTCTATAACTGGAATTTTAAGACCGCCCTTCTACATTTTGAATTTGAAGAATGTCCTTCTGCATTTTGCTGTTCTACCATGACAACTCATCTTGTGTCCTAAATTTCCATCTGGCTACAGTAAAAACGCTGATTTTTTAGGAACTCCAGTTCCAGTAATGCTGTGAACACCCACAGCTGGATCCCCTCAGCCTCCTGGTGATGCATTATCAAAGCTGGACTGGGAAATCAGACTGGGAGGGACTGGGATCACACCCTACAGAGTCCCCTCAGCCTGTTGGTGATGGATTTTCAAAGCTGGCACTGGGAGGGACTGGGATCACACCCTACCTGTGCTTGGGGGATGCAGACCTCGATGGGGACCTCGAGTAACTCTGATCTCTGCTTCCACTTCGACTCCTGCTCTCTCTTCCTTTCTGGACACTGCCAGACACAAAGAACACTCAGTTATTTTGTTTGAAGCACTCAGGGGATAAAAATCAGCTGTTTCCTTATAAAACCTTACCCATTTACTGGGCTGCTGGAGCTGGTTCTCTTGGCTCCCTCTGTTTTCCTTTTCGCATTCTTCATGGCCTGCACAGGTAGGGGTGAGGGTTTATTTCCTTTCACCTCTTTTGGAGACTCTGCAAGAAGCAGCTTTTGTTACCTCTTTGGAAAGTACCTGAAAGGACTTGAGGCTCCCCTCACCCCAAGTCTGCACAGCTGGGCTTTGCTCACACAGCCACCCACAAGCAGATCTCAACAAGTTCACAGAAGGCAGAAATTCACCTGAAACGTTTCTGCCAAAGTATTGAAGTCACTGCAAGAAAAGGCAGCAAACCACCCTCCTCTCCTTGCCAATTATTCAGCATTGTTAGAAGGGTAAACTGGGGGAGAAGATGGTGAATTTTGTCTTCTAGGTGAGACTGTACCAGACTGGAAACTTTAACCAACAAATTCCTCACCCAACATCCCAAAATGTTACCCCTGCCAGAGCAGCTCTGCTTCAATATTGCATCAGCACAACGTGCCAGGGGCAGGGATTTGAGTTTATTGCCAAATCCACATAAAAGCAAGCCCCTGGCCTATATGGGTTTAAACTAGTCTTAATTTCAGACTAATTTGATTTTAGCTTTTATCTGATTCAAGAAATCACAAAGCTACACTGCTATTCAAACCCTGCCAGTTGAGCAGTGCTAGGAGCCATCTTAAAAAAATCCCCAACAAACTCCAAACCACACTTGTAAAAGCTTCCCAAAAGGGTAAATATACATGAAAGATGTGAAAGAGTTATTAAAAATGAGTTATCCACTATTTACCATTTTTTGGGACGGGGGAAAATCCCGATGTGTTATCCAAGCTTGGAACTCCCTCAGGTACCAGACCTTTAGCTTGTGCTTTTGCCTCTTCAATAGCCAATTTCTTCTTTTCTATTTTACTTTCCAGATCAGATAAATCCACCTGTGAACACAGGAGCACTGCCTGTGAGAGCTGAATTTCCTGGTTACCCATTCCCAGGGAGAGGAATGAAAATTCAAGGGGTTCCAGCCTTTGACTGCTCTTTGTTCACTTCCAGGCTTGCAGCTGTGGTTTTAAACAAGCTCAAATTTTCCAAGTCCTGCAGCCTTCACTGAGGGCTCCCAACATAAAAAAGAACCAAACCTTTTTCCTTGTGTAGAGCTGCAAGATTTTTAAGCAGATTTCTTGAATTTCTTCCTCTGTGGCTCCAAACAGTAAAAACCAATGTGGGCGATTTGGAAGAGGGATCTGAAAGGGAGAGACAGACAAAGCTCAGATTTCTCCTCCTGTTAAAAAGGCTTGAAAAAAACCCCAAATCCATCAAAGTGTGGCTCACCTCCAGTGTCCTGGCTGCCAGGTAAATGCAGGCACAGGCAATGCTCTCTGGCTGGAACCTCACAAACACATCAGTTCTCAGGCTGTCGTTCATGTAGTTCCTGAAAAACAGGAGAGCAGGAGGTTGCAAGGCACTGCAAAGCTCTTTGGGGCTCTGTTTTTGGGTTTTTGTCTTGGTTTTACTTCTACAAGGGCTATTTCTTTCTGCATTCAATTACTAGACATCAACATTCTATTCCTGTAAATCTAAAGAGAAGCTGAATGATTTTACTACAAGAAAAATAAAAGGAATAACTAAAAATTAAATCCCTCAAGGGGAGGGACGTGTGACAGAAACAAAGTCTGACTGCTGCAAATTCAGTGGTGAGAAGAGAACCAATTTTAACTTCACTTTTGCTGCTGGATCTCTACTGGCCTGCTCTCATGCAATAAACAAGTTCTTTGCATCAAGACAACATACAGTGTGCTCAGAAATACTCAGAAATAGAATTTTAGGTTCACATGTCCCCCTGCAACAGGGCAGGACCAGGTGTGAGGCAAAAGCTGCAGCTCCTGGAGCAGTTCTCCCATGAAATGAAATCCTCTTCAGCACAGCTCAACTTCCAGTGGGGTTTCAGGGTCCATTTCCATCCAGAACTGAATTCTTTTTGATGCAAAAAGTCAGCCATAGGAGAAATCAGGGTGTTTGGGAAGATCAGTTCAGGAGAACAGTCAGAATTCAGGCAGATCTCCTCTGTGGCACATGAAATAAGGTTTCCAAATTGTCCCATTTCAGTAAGGTTGCTTAAAATGAATATTCACAGAATGAGAAAACTGTAAAATATTGCACATATTCCAGTCAGTACAATGAAGCATTATTTGTTGTTAAATCTTAAATACACAAAGTAAATTCCTGTGAATCTCTCAGCTGATGTGCTTTAGGAGATCTACACTTGAGAGCACATATGTCAATAAAGTATCAGATGAGAAAAACTAAAACCAGACATAAGAAAAGTCCTTAAAATAATACTTTAAATAATAATTAACCATGTGGGTACCCAGTACACAAGGATTCACTGACCCCCAAGATATCCAAGCAGAGACCACAGGCACCTGCAAGGTTTGCAAGGACAGAGAGGAGGGATTGGAATCCCAGAGTTTCCAACTCCCACCTGTCCTCAATTCTCGTTTACACAAACAGCAACTGCTGCCCCAAAAAAGCAACATTAACTCATTTTTCTGGGAGAAAGGAACTTCTAAACCTGCTGTTGTCCCACTGCAAAGACAGCAAAACCTTTTGGCCAAAGGAATTATAAAGGAAAGATTGACTTTGAACATCTGGAAGCTCCAAAGTGATTTTTTCTGATTTGCCAAATTGAGAACCACACCAGCTTCCAAGCCTGGCCTCTGCACATCTTCCCTGTGGGCTCAGCCAGACACAGGAGGAAATGAATCCTTGTCACAATAGCTTAAGGAAAAGGTCATGTTGTAAAAATGCACATTTCAAAAACCACTTATACTGGACACCCACCAGTTTTTGGGTACTGGAAACAACAAACACGAGCACAGAGATGAGTTATTGGAACATCTGACCCCTCTCCCAACTGGGGTAATTCCCTCCCTGTCCCTTCCCTCCCCTCCTTCCACAACCAGCAGATTCCTGGCAGTCCAAAATCCCATTCCACTGCTCCATGCAATGCTTCTGGGAAGTGTCTCTAAATATCACATTTGGTCTCCAAGCTTCACACATGTACTAGTATTTTCATTTAAACATTTCAGGTAATTGTATCTTTCAAACTATTCATTTTTTGTTGTTAATTCATCCCTTTTAAAGCTTTAAACCCCACCTTAATTCACTTTATCATATAAGAAACACACCACATTATAACAGTTAAGAGAAATAGAACAATTTTTAAAAAAATAAATTCAGAACTTCAACGCTCAGGTTATCAAATATACAAACAATGAAAAAAAAATGCAGAGTAAAATAAAAAATAAAAATAGAAGCACAAGAAGCAGTTGGCCAGTTACTCTACTATCATGTATATACCACCTGTCTAGAGCCAGCCTTCTCTTGGGAGAGCTTTGGGTTGACTGAAGACGGCAGCTATCCCTGCACCATGGGCAGCAGAGGAGAAGTCTTAGTCACTTACCCTCAGAGGCTACCCTTTGATCAAAAGAGTACAGAAAAGAAAAGTCAAAACTGGTTCTCTACACACAGCTCACAGTACCAGACAGTTCAGTCAGCAGAAATATGGTCTTTGGATTCACTAAAGGTGGTTTTTTTTTTGTTGTTAAAAAAGGATTATTTGGTAAAGTTTAAGATGTGGGATTTTACAGAAGCTTCCCACCCCCGAGTAAATATTTATTAAATGAGAGCAATAAGGCAGAGAACATTTCTTGGCTAATATGAATGCAGGCTATCCATCTATCCACTCTTAGAAGCTGACATCTTGCATTATCCACATAGATAAAAGAAATTTATCTGTGCTGAGCTTTAGGTACACCTGAAATCAAACTCAGGCCCTGGGAAAAGCCATTTCCCAGCACTGGGAACAAACTGGAATTAACCCTGAAGAAAACCCCAAGGGAACAACTCTAAACCCACCCAAGCTTTTCCCTTCAGCTGGAAAGTGAGAGCAGAGAGGAGGGAAGTGAGGAGTCAGGGTGGAAAGCTACCTTACCATTAAAACACTGCCTCCAACTTAAGAGGCCGCTCAACTTTTGGGAAGTTTGGGGCACACCAAGGACAGTGGAGCTGTCTGGGGTGGCCCCAAGCACTGCTGAGCAATCCTGCCCAGTGCCTCAAGTGACATATTTCTGCTACTGCCCCTTCTGGTCTCTTAGAACAAAGAAAATCAACTTACCATGAGGTCTGGACCAGGTGTTGGTTACGTTCACATTCTAATACCTGAAGGTACATAACGATTATCTGGAAGATATGGGTCATTGAGTTATTAACCAGCATCTGGAGAGCCACCTGCTCATTGCAGAGGGACATCCTTGAGGCATCTGTGATCCTCTTTCAAGGCCTAAAGCACTCCACACATCAAGAGTTTGCACCATCCCCAGTGTTTATCCACACCAGCTCTGACCTTCTGAGCCCTTCTGTCCTGGCCTTGTCTCCACCTGGGTTTGGTTTGGGGATTTTGTGATGGATTTGCATTTAGGGATTTTGTGGGTTGATTTTCATTTAGGCATTTTCATTTAGGGATTTTGTGAATGGATTTGGTTCTCCTACAAACCCCACAAATCCTTTTTAGCTGCAGCCTGGTGCAATCAGCAGTGAGGGAAGCTGGCAGTGCTTGCAGAGAACAGATCTAACACTGTGCCAGGGTTTGTTCAGCTCTGAGGGGTTTTCCTCGAGTTTGCAAGGAAAACAAGGCTGCAGAGAGGAAGGATAATGGCAGAATTCACCCCATTAATAAACCAGAGCTGCCCTCTGGGGTGGGTGACAACAGGAAATTCTGAATGTCAAGAAGCTCAAAAAGGCAGCTCTGAACAGTTTTTTAGAGCAGAGAAGAGCAAGATCCCCAATTGTGCTGGCACAGAAATCCAAGTTCTTTTACCAGCTAATGCACAATTTAAACATTTGAGGCAATTGTATCTTTCAAGTATCATCCACTCTGATATTTGTTACTTTTATTTGAGCCTTGCCTCAGTTCCAGCCAAGCCTGAGCGTGGTTTTAACACACTCCAAACTGGCTCAGAGATCTTCAATACCTCAGCACGAGTGACCACGACAACCCAGGCCTCCAAACTGCTCCCTGCTTGGGGGAATCTAAATTGAGGTGATGTTTTCTACCACCACAGCTACCTACTGATCCAATCTGCCTTCCAGGAATAATGAGCACCTGCAGCCACCTCGCCGTCACCCAGCAGTGATACGAGAGCAATTAGTAAGAGTCTCTTAAATGAGAAAGAAAACATCAGGATGGTAAGAAACTAAATCTCACTGAGTTCACTGATCATCATGTGCAGTCCACAGAGCTTCCAGGCAGCCTCCTCAGAGCTTTACAGAACACAAAACCTTGGTTATGGAGCGAATTTACAAAGTACAAACCTTATGAGGGTGCTTCACGTGAACACAAAATCCCAACTCCTTCAACACTCTTCTTTCTGCCTTAATTATTTGATTCTTCAAGTTCACATATTCTTGATCCAATATTAGAGGCACAGGTTTTCTGCAAGACAAGGTCAAACTGAAAAAATGCTCATCTTAACCCTTAAGAAAACTCAGGTTGAGTTGTGTAAAAAATAATAATAAAAATCATTATTTAGATCATCAAAAATATTGATTTATTAAAACAGGTCAGCTCACTTCATGAGATCACTCTGAAATATTCCCTGATTTATGAAACAGGGAATGATGCTATTGTTTAATAATAGCATCATAATAATAGTTAATAATAAGCTTAATAATTTAAATACAACAGAGATAACTCAGATAATTCTGAATTCTCAGCTTACTTTTTCTCCCTCAGGTGTCTGAGGCGATGGAAAACATTGATCACGTCCCGAATGCGTCTGGGGGCTTCCTCAATTTTGGATGCCAGATGGACACAGGCCATGGAAACATGCTGAAAAACAAGCATAAAATATAATATTTTCTATAATATTTCATTTCCACTTCAGGAACTGGGCTCCTACAACAGTTTAAGGATGGATAATGAAAGAAAAAAAACAAAGAAAAATCAAATATATGACAAAAATCACTATTAAATAGCTTTGTAAAATCATGTTTCTCTATAACTATAAACTCCAGACCAGTTCCTAACACTGATCACACTCAGATAACAGCTTGCCAAGAGAGATCAGAAGTTAAATATGGCAACAAATGTCATTTAATGCCTTCTTACCTCCATGGAATGCTTCACAAAAGACTTGGTGTAAAAGAAACGCTGGAACAGCACCTGTCCTGTAGCCATAGCCACCTAAAAATGAGATAATCACAACAGCCATGAACAAAACTGCCACTTCCAAAGAGAAATTTTAATAGATTTAAGATCCAGAAGATTAACTAGGCATAGGAGGAAGTTTAATGGTATCTAAAGAAAACTTGAGTTGCTAAAGTAATTAATGTTATCAATGCTTTAAATACTGCCTACAAGTGAAATACAGACAGCAAATCCTAATTTTCTTTTATAAAATATATGAAAATACGCTCTAAATTATTAAATTAATAATAAAAAACAAGAAAAATATGAAAACCAAATAAAATTCCAAGTTATGAAAGTACGTCAGAAAAATATTTGCTTTTTGGGCGTGGAAAGTGTGGAGCACTCAAATCGCGCCATGATTTGCATACATTTGAATATGTTAAGCCTCGGAAAGTTTTACTCTCAGAGAGCAACGAGGTTGTTTGGCCTGAAATTCTCCGTGGAAACAAAAACCTCGCCGAGGTCACCGGGGCTGCAGAGGAGCCTTAGGAAATCCGCCTTTGCACAATCCCCACGCGGAGGCGGCGGGGGCGGCGCTGACATCACCGGCATCCGGCAGCCAGCGGCCCGGAACGGCCCGGAACGAGCCCCGAGCACCGGGCGGCCCCGAACGATCCCCTCACACCGGGCGGCCCCGCGGCCTGCCCGGCCGGTAACCGGGAGATCGCACAAAGAAGAGCCCAGTCTAGCCCTGCTGAGTGCTGGCCCCATCCCTGCCCGCGCCCAGCCCCACCTGCGGCAGCCGCAGCAGGATCCCGGCCGCCTGGATGAGCTCGCAGCCGGTGACGCGCAGCTCGGTCTCGGTGTCCGGGTCTAGGCCGCTGCTCATAGAAGGCGTGAAGCGCAGCGTGTGCTCGGGCAGCAGGCAGTTCTCCAGCGTAATCAGCACGCCCGAGTACAGCCGGTCGCCGATCAGCACCGCGCCGGGACCCGGTACCGGGGCGGGAGCCGCGCCGGCCGCCTGAGGGCCCGCGGGGCCGCCGCCTACCGCCGCCGCCATTTTGTGCCGCTGCCGCCTCGCTGGCTCCGCGCTCCGTCTCCTTCCCCCACCGGCATCCGCCCGACGCCGATTGGCGGAGCACGGCGGGGCCGCGGCCGCTGATTGGCTGAGAAGCCGTGACGCAGGACGCCGCCCGGGCCGCGCGCGGCGGGGTGACGCAGCGGCCGGGAATCCGGACAGGGCGGGGCCGCTGCGCCCTCAGAGCCGGGGCCGTGCGGGGACGGGCGTGAGGGGGCTGGAACTGAGCGGTCGCAGAGTTAAATATCTTTGTTCACTCCGTAAAAAAACACACTATGCGCTCACGAAGTTAAATATCTTTGTTAACTCCCTAAAAAAACACATTATGCGCTCACCGAGTTAGGTATCTTTGTTAATTCCCTAAAAAACCACACTATGTGTTCACTGAGTTAAATATCTGTTAATTCCGTAAAAATCCACACTATGCGTGTCCTTAACTTGAGGTTCGTGTGTGAGGGCCAACATGCCGCTCCCCACCCCGCTTGGGTTTTCCCCGTGCAGTGCTAGAATTTCACCACAAAAATTGTTTCCCTGTAGCAGTTACCAACAAAATGTTGTACCAGAAATATGTTTAATATTAAGTCCTTACAGAACAGGTTATGTTTGTCCTTCACCTGAGGGCTGTCGGGGCTCGTGTCTGAGTGCTGACATCTGCCTCACACTCTAGGCTGTTTTTTTGCTGCGCACTGCCTGAACTCACCACAAAAGTTGTTTCTCCACAGCAATTACCAAAAAATTTACATTTATAAGTTCTGATAAAGTTCTTAAAATTACCTTTATAAGTTCTTATATGTGTCCTTAACACAAGGGCAGTGTGTGAGGGTTGACATCCTGCCCTCCCTCCATCCCCTAGCTGTATTTTCCACAGTGAAGTGCCAAAATTAACACAAATTATTTCCCCATAGCAGTTTTCAATAAAAATCTCTTTATTAAATCTTTAAAGTACAAACTATGTGTATCCTTAACTCCCAGGCTCCACCTGTGAGGGTCAACATTCCCTCCCATCCCAGTGTTCCCTTCATTCAGAATTCACCACACAAATAAAGTTTATTTTCTACTAGCAATTACAAAAAAAAATACCTTTATTAAGCCACTGTGTGGCCTGACTGCTAACCTTGAAGTGTGCTTTTAATTTAACAGGTTTCAGTGACAACAACACAGGGAAAAAGCCATCAAGGAGAAGCTTCACACCCACATGATCCTCAGAGGATTTGTTCCACGTTTTCCATTTTTCAGCAGCAGTCCCACGGCAGGTTTTTGCTTCACAATCAAATCCCTGCTTCTAAAACACACACACAGGCTCTGATATCAATAGGGGTGCTGCACAATTCGTGAAAATATCCCCTCAGGTTCTTTTCCATCTCCCAGGGCAGCCAGGAACCCTTCCTGTCTCCTCCTCTGGGCTAAAGCTGCCAGGGATTTGAATGTCTTTGGCTCATAAATAGCCAAGTCAGCCAGAACTTTCCTGTTCAGCTCCACCTGGGACTAAAGGCAAGAAAAAATTGTTGGTTAAGGACTGTGATTTTTAGGAGCAACACTGCAATGCTTAGTTTTAAATATATTTAATTTAAATAGATTTTTTTAAATAAAGTAAAATTTTATTATTAAATAAAATTAAATGTATTAAATATAATGAACACTATTAAATATAATGAACACTCTTTACTGTTTATATAAACACCCTTCATTAAGTATGATTAAACACTCTTAAGGCTTAAGACCTGAGGTCTTAAAGCAGATTAACTTTTTTCTACCCTGTGCAATGTGGAGCTGTTAAAGACTGTCAGGCACTCCCTGGCCATGGATGTCTCATTAACCCACCATGCAAAAATTATTTCCTGACTTTCTCTGAAGTTTTTCTGGTAGAAACCAAGAACTGGAGAAAAATCTCCAATTTTGCCTCAAGGCCAGGTTAATCCATAGCATTTATTTCAGCTCAAACAAATTAAAACAGAATCACCAAACTGAAACAAATTGTTTTAAAAACAAGGGACAATGGCACCAAGTTTCTGCATTTCCACGCTCAACAAATCACAATTATAATGAAAAGAATAAGGATTTTTTAGATTTTTGAGTTTTTGCTAGCACAAGCTTTGTATTTTTAAATTTCTTGAAGTAAAAAGGAAAAGCAGCTGTCACTGAATGCCTACAAAAAAGCATTTTAAAAATCCCATTCCTAAGTTTTGGGGACAGAACATGAGGTAAAGCCACAATGTTCAACAAGATAAAAGGAAAAAGAAATAGTTTAGGGCAGAACTTAGTTCCTGAAGTGGATGAAACTGCTTTCACAAGCCTTTCATGACTCTAATTAATAAGTAATTATCCTCCAAACCACATCCTTACCTTGGCCAGGTTGCTTATGAAGGCTGGGTACTTCAAACCATGTTCAAGGGAAGCTGCTTCAATCCTTGTGATCCAGAGCTGAAGGTGTAAAAATCAATATATTGCATGATAAAACACTTTAAAATAAACCCTTGTCTGCTCACACTTATTAAATATAAATATAAATTATAATATTTTCATGGAATATCCTGAGCTGGAAGGGACCCACAGGAAAATGCTGCTTTAAACTCCAACTTTTCACTCATTTTTTTTTAAATAAACCCCTCCAGAGTAAGAAAAGCAGCTGCTTCACTCCTGCCTGGTTCCCATTTTGATGTTTCCACCCAACATTTTGCTCTTTACCGCTCTGAGGAATCTCTTCTTCTCCCTCCTGGCCTTGGTGGACTTCACGAAAGCCCTGCGGACGCTCCTCACTGCCAGCTTGTAGCAGCGGTTCTTCCTGCCTCGAAAATGCTGCAAAAAAAAACCCAGAATGGTCTTATTTAATTAGATTTAAATATATAACACTAATAAAGCTCATTTGCATTCTCAGTTCTGCATAATAATGCTCACTGAACCCTTCACAAGCACACCCTAAGTCTTCAGCTGGCATATAATGAAAATATTCTTTTTATCGTGGAAATATATGGAATATAATATCACATGGAATATAATAGCATGGAAATTTAATTTTTTTCATGAAAAAACTGAAGCTGAGGAGTTGGAGCAGGGTGGAAAAATCTCAGTTTAGCAGAGGCAAAACCAGGCCTCGCTTTGGGCTGTGGTTCTGTGGGAAAGGCAATCACAAAATCATACACTGAATTCACATATTTATTCTAATTCCTCAGCTCCCCTCTGTTGTGTCTGTATGAATGCAGGGATGAGGAAGGAACATTTATAAAACAGAAAAAAAAATTATCAAACAGAAAAATAAAATTAAATTTGTTCTCTGACATCCCTCTAACGCAACACACGAGAAAGCAGCCAGCGCTGCACCAGCAATATTTTGTGCAAAACCAAAATATTCTATCTTTTATCAACTTCTTCTATCTCAGTATTACAGCAAGATGTAATTTTAAGAATTTTATCATAGTGCCTAGGATGCCCTTGAGAACAGTTCATTCCTAGCCTCGGCACAGCAGCTTGAACTCCAGCTGACATCCAAAATGCACTTGAGAACAAGGTTAATTTTTTCTTTGCCCAGTAAAACAAACAAAGAAAAAACACTCAAAAGGAAACACAACCAGCCTGGCTGTATTTAATGAAACACAGCTCACTTTACAGCAGGAGAAAAGCCCGGAATGGTTCGGGTGGAAAATGGAGCTCCGAGCGCAGCCGGTGCCAGCCCTGCTATGGGCAGGGACCCCTCAGGCCGCTCCACAGCCCTTGCAGCCCTGCAGGGATGGGGCATTCCCGGCCTGCTATGGGCAGGGACCCCTCGGGCCGCTCCACAGCCCTTGCAGCCCTGCAGGGATGGGGCATTCCCGGCTCCGGGACCGTGCCCGGGGCACAGCGCAGTGCCGGGGACAGCGGCGGGGACCCCGCACTCACCCGCGCGTACTTGAGCACCTCCTGCACCCTCCAGAAGCGATCCGAGAGGCGGCTGCGCAGCCAGCGCGCCGCGCTCAGCACCACCATGGCTGCGGCACGGTACTGCCTGCTTTCCTGCTTTCCTGTGTTCCTGCTTTCCTTCCGGGGCGGCACCGACCTGCCCGACCCTCCCTGAGCCTGCCTTCGAGACTGGCTGGGCTTCCTCTGAGCCGGCCCCCGCTGCTTCCTCTGATCCTGTCCCCGAGCCTTCCCGGAGCTTCCTTTGGACCTTCCCTTGGTTCTTCCTCTGATCTGCTCCCAGTTCTTCCTCTGATCCTGCCCCTCAGCCTTCCCGGTCCTTTTTCCAGTCCTTCCTCCGGTTCTTCCTCTGATCCTTCCTCCGGTCCTACCCCCGAGCCTTCCCGGTTCTTCCTCTGATTCTGCTCCCGAGCCTTCCCCGTCCTTTTTCCAGTCCCTCCTCCGGTCCTTCCTCTGGTCCTTCCTCCGCTTCTGCCCCCGAGCCTTCCTAGTCCTTCCCCCGGTTCTTCCTCCGGTCCTTCCTGTGGTTTTTCCTCCAGTCCTTCCCCTGAGCCTTCCCGGTCCTTCCTCTAGTCCTTCCTCCGATCCTTCTTCCAGCCTTTCCGCCGGTTCTTCCCCCGGTCCATCCCCCGAGCCTTCCCGGTCCTTTCCCCGGTCCTTCCCCAGATCCTTCCCGGTCGTTCTTCCAGCCCTTCCTCCAGTTCTTCCCCCTTCTCCCGATCTTCTCCTCGCCCTTCCTCCAGTCCTTCCCCTGTCCCCAGCCCTTTTCCCGGCCCCTTTCCCGGTCATTCTCCGGCTTCTCCACCAACCCCGGCTCCTCTCTCGCAGCCCAGTGGCTTTTCCCCGTGCTGGGCATCCTCTGCCCCATCCCAAGCACAGCGTGCAATCACGGAATATCCTGAGTTGGAAAGGACCCACAGGGATCATCCAGCCCAGCCCCTGGCCCTGCACAGACACCCCAAAATCCCCCCCTGTGCATCCCTGAGAGCGTTGTCCAAACCCTCCTGGAGCTCTCATTCCCTGGGGAGCCTGGGCAGTGCCCCAGCACCTTCTGGGGGAAAAACCTTTCCCAAAATCCAAACTAAACCTCCCCTGACACAGCTCCAGCTGTTCCCTCAGCTGGAGGGAAACTTTCACCTTTGGGTGAAGAACCTTTACCTGATCCCAGCCCTCTGATGTGCCCTTATCACCTGCCTGAGGTGTGACCAAGGCAGCCCAAACCCACAGCTCAGCTGGGAGCAGGCACACACACTGGAGTTGTACCAAAATCCCCTGGGAAAAGGAGCTGGGCTGCTTGGAGCCAGCTCAGCAAGGAATTTGGGATTTTGTATCCCCAGCAGCGCTCCAGCCACCAGTGTGAGCAGGTTTGGTGTTGTTTTCAGTGGCTGGAAGGATTCCATAGTGGGTAACAAACCTTACATCATCCTGCAAGGGTTAGGGTTGGAGAATGGGACACATAAATGGAAAATTTATGAACTGTGTAAACCACAAGATGGTGCTGCCAGAAAATGATTCCATGGGAGCAGCAGTCTCAGCGTCAGAGAACTGATGGATTTTTTTAAAATCATCACCACTTCCAGCATCTCAAAGCAGTCATGCTCCTGTTATAAACTGCTCCATCATCCATCATCAAGATCTTCCCCACTTCTGGGAAAGTTCTTGTCAAGAATGTGGAAATTTCAAAGAAATCTTTCTCAATATGGCTGAGGTTTGTCTGACACAAAGTTCACTTGGTTATTACAAGAACCAGTAGACAATAAATGTACAGAACACAATTTTCAGACCTCCCTGAAAAGGTTAAAACACATTTTCAGACCTCCCTGGAAAGGTTAAAACACATTTTCATGACAGCAAAAGAACTTTGGAAAGTTTCCCTGGATTTAGCAAAGCTTCTTAGAATTTTTGGCACTTTTATGAATGCTTAAATTGTATTTCACCACACCCTGTGCCATCACCAGCAGATGGTAAAAGCAGCTGTAGGATTTTTAGCTGCCCAGCACTGAGTTAATCTTTCCACGGTTTAAGCCTAAAATTGATTTCTCTTCCTATAGTTTTGAGTTTGGGTTCTTTCTGTTTGTGTGACTCCTCCTTTTTTCCACTTCAAGTTTGAAAAATATTATGTCTTTAAATCTAACCAGAATTTAGGCAGGCAGAGGAACCACTGAGGCTCCCAGAGCTCCCTACCACTTGTCACATTTATGGTTTCCTGCACAGCTCCAGATTTTATTATTAACGCTCTCTCTGGCCTGTGCAGCCCTGAAAACAGGATGGATCCAGCAGTTATTTCCCCTGGGATGTCTGGACAGATCTGAGAAGAGATTTCACATTTTGCAGCTTGAGTGGAGGCTGCTGCCCTGCAAATTCCCCTGGGAGCCATCCAGCCCTGGAGTGCAGGGAAGAACAGGATGGAAATGGACTTGTCACACTCTGCTGTCTGCTTCAGAGCTTGTTCCTCTCTGTGTTTTTTAATATCTCTCTCTTATTGCTGCCACTCTATCTCAGAGGCTGCACAGGCAAGGAGATGGGGCTGAAATTCTTAAATAATATTGATCTTATGAGGGAGATGAAATAATTGATAGTTGCTGTGCCTCCTCTATGAGAGTATCAATATGTTCTGCAAACGATACCAGATGACTGCAGGGGACAGATGATTTCTGAGGAATACAGCGATTATTATCAATTTCTCTTAGGGTTTTTTTTTTCTTTATTTAATCTAGAGAGGAATTTTAGAAAATGAACCAGAGGCAGAATAATTAAAGTTGGAGAGGGACCATCTTGACCCGGGGATGGATGGCTGGAGCGTGGGGAGGCAGATGTGGGGGATTGGCCAGCACAGAGAGCGCTGAGGCTGTTCTGTAAACACAGCAAAGCTGAGCTCAGAAGGGACCTCAGTGCTGGGAGTGAGTGGCTGTGGCTGCAGTGACAGCAGCACACACTGCTCCCATCCCTGCTGCACGGGAGGGCAGCGGGCTCAGAGCTGGGAAACAGCTCCTGCCCTTCCTCGGCTCTGCTCAGCTCCCTGCGGTGAGACCTGCGCAGGTACATCTGCTTGGATACACGTGGAGAGCAGGGAAAGGTGATTTGAAGGCGAGGAGCTGCCTGGGGGTGCCTAAACCTGATATTCTGAGCAGCTAAACCTGATCTGCTGAACATCTGAGCCTGACATCCTGAACACCTAAGCCTGATATTCTGAACCTAAGCCTGATATTCTCAACACCTGAGTCTGATATTCTGAATTTAAGCCTGACATCCTGAGCATCTAAGCCTGGTATTCTGAGCACCTGAGCCTGAAATCCTGAAGATCTAAGCCTGAACACCTGAGCCTGATATTCTGAATTTAAGCCTGAAATTCTGAACATCCAAGTCTGGTATTCTGAACACCTAAACCTGATATTCTGAGCCTAAGCCTGATCTGAACACCCGAGCCTGATCTGCTGAACACCTGAGCCTGAAATCCTGAACATCTAAGCCTGAACATCTAAGGCTGATATTCTGAATTTAAGCCTGATATTCTGAACATCTGAGCCTGATATTCTGAATTTAAGCCTGATATCATGAGCATCTAAGGCTGATATTCTGAACACCTGAGCCTGACATCCTGAACATCTAAACCTGATATTCTGAATTTAAGCCTGATATCCTGAGCATCTAAGCCTGATATTCTGAACCTAAGCCTGATATTCTGAACACCTGAGCCTGAAATCCTGAACCTAACCCTGACATCCTGAACCCAAACCTGACATCCTGACCACCCAGCTGAGCTCCAGGGTGGAGGGGGATCCCAAAGCCCACTGAGCAGCTCATCACAGCTACCACAGCCGCCCTTTGGGACCTCTTGGGATCGTAATCCTGGGAAAAACAACAGCAAAATTCAGCAGGGCTCTGGATTCTAAACCCAAATAAAAATTACTGCCAAACTTCCAGCAGATCTGCTTTGGGACTGAGGCTGGGAAAAGCATCTGAAAGAAGCAAATTGTGCTGAGCAGGGAGCAGGGAGACCTTTCCTTGCTGCCCCACGATGATCTCTGCCTGAGGGCTCCTGGAGGAGACAGAAGAACCCTTTGCAAGCTCCTTCCCACCTCTGCCGGACCAAAAGCAAGGAAATATTTTTGGATAGGAGCGTGGCTTGGTGGATCTCCTTGAAGGATGCCCGGCCAGGAGCCTGAGGACTTTGGAGCAGAAATCCCGTCGGAAAAATCCCGAATGATCCCTGGGCTCCCCCCGTACGACATGGACGAGCAGCTCCTGCCCAGGCAGCCCCGCAGCCCCTGCTGCTGCCTGGCCTGGACCCTGCTGATAGGAACCATGAACTGCCTGGTTTTCCTCCTGAACTTGCTCCTGATGTTTGTGATCTTCACCGTCGTGCTCCTTCCTACCATCGTGGTGGTTTACTTTGGCTTCCAGTGCCACTCCCAGGTAAGAGCCACTCCTCAAGGGCAGGGCCACACCTGAGGGTCCCTCTGAGCCCCAGCTGAGCAGTGCCTGGAAAGGACAGGAAAAACTCCCCAGGTTTTGGCTTTGGGCACAGATTTTTCCCTGTGTGAATAGCCTGGGCTGACAAGGACAGGTATAGTGGGAAATTGGGCAGTGGGGTTGTGTCCCCATGGAAATTGGGCAATGGAGTTGTGTCCCCCAAGCAGAGGTGTCAGGTGAGGTGAACGCACTCCCTGCCCTGATGGAATTGCTGTTTGCATTTTAATTTCACAATAATTTCTCCCTTCCCTGGGATTTCTGTCACTGAGAGCTCTAGAGCTCACAGCCCTGCCCGGGCTCTGGTAGGATTTGCTGCTTTCTGTTGAGTTAAATTTAAGATCCATTAGGATCTGCCTAATTAGGATGAGTAAAATCTGACAGAATTTATAATCCCCTTCTCATGCCAATCTAACATTGCTGTTCCAACAATTCTGTGCATTCCTCACACCAAAATAAGACTCCTTTGTCCATCCAGGCTCTGTTTGCTGCCCTCTGCATTGCATCATTTCCTTATTTACCAATCCCTTCTTGCTATATTCCTTTAAACATTTTTGGGATCAGCTGACCAAAAGCAGTTCCCTATTTTCCTTGCAGGCCTGGGCTGTTAGACCAGCTCAATGTGCCTTCTCAGGGCCTGCAAATTGGACTGAAAATGGGAAAAAACCCTCCCAGAACTGCCCCTTCCAGCTTCCCTCACCTTGGAAAACCTCGAGTCCTGCTTTGCACACACACCCAGAGGCTTTGAGGAGATGCAGAATGTTTTTGAGTGCAGCCAAGTGCACCAGAAATGAAAGCCCCTGAGCTGCTGGGAGCTGTGAGGAGATTTTTAAACTCAGCTATTCCTTTAGTGCAATCATAGCAAGGGATTGTGGCTTCAGCAGAGCAGTCCCCGACTTTGGGCCACGGTTTTTGAGTGGCTCCCCAGCAGCCAGGGGCTGATTTCTGCACTGCAGCTCCATTAGGTGGATTTATTGTTGGTTTTTAGCATGATTGTGTTCCTTTCAGTGCTGAAAGGAGAAAAGAATAAAGTCAGAGGCTGCCTGCAGCATCTGGAGTGCAGAACAAGCGAGTGGCAGCGTGAAAGGAGGGCTCTGAACACCACTCAGGCTGGCCCAGAGAGGTTTTCTTTGCAAGTGCTCATTTCTGGCAGGGTTTTCAGGCAGAAATGAGTGTACAGAGAGAGCAGAACACAAAGGGCTCTGGAGAGCTCGGAATGAGCAGAATCTGTCTGCAGAATCTAAGAGATTTCTTTATTTTCATTTATTTTCATTTATTTTCATTTATTTTTATTTATATATAATTTATATTTATTTTTATTTATATTAAAATATATATGATATAAATTTACAATATAATAGAATATATATTTTATAAAAATATATAGCTTTTTTTTTTTTTTTTTTGTTCTTCCCAGCGTTGTGCCACCCGCACCAATGTAGCACCAGGAAGTTTTTTGGATCTGGTTTGTGCAGAATCTAACAGATTTCTGTATTTTTATTTGTTTTTATTTATATATTGATATATTATTTATATTTCTTTTTATTTATATAGAATACATATTATATACATTTACAATATATATTTTATAAAATTATATAGATGTTATTTAATTTATTTATTTTTTGTTCTTCCCAGCGTTGTGCCACCCACACCAATGTAGCACCAGGAGGTTTTTTTGATTTGGTTTGTGCCTATCCAATGCTCTTGGGTGACTGAATAAAATGAGTGTTCCCTGCTCCGGGGTCAGTGTGCAGTGCTCCTGTCTCACAGGGAGAATTAAAAGCTTGATTAAGATGTGATTTCTGTCACAGACTGTGCCTGAGGATTGCTCAGCTCTGAGAGAGGGAGCAAAAGAAAAATGTTTTCTTTTTCCATGAAAACATTGGAAACTCAGGGGTGTTTTGGCCACTGCTGTCAGCACCAGGCCACATGACAGGGGTGGCTCTGGCAGAGTTGGGTTAATGGGGGACTTTTCACAGAATTCACAGAATCACAGAATTCTCAAAATCCCCAGGATGGAAGAGACCTTAAAGATCACTGAGTCCAACCCAGCCCCAACCCCTCAACTCAGCCCTGGCACCCAGTGCCACACCCAGGCTCTGTTACACACACCCAGGGATGGGGACTGCACACATTCCCGGGCAGCCATTCCTGAACTTCATCACCTTTCTGTAAAAAACTTTATCCCCTTTCTGTAAAAAACTTTATCACCTTTCTGTGAAAAACTTCTTCCCGATATCCAACCTGTATTTCTCTTGGTGCAGCTTGAGGCTGTGTGCTCTGGTTCTGTCAGTTCCTGGAGAAAGAGGAACCCCAACCCAAGCCCACCTTCCAGGGAATTGTAGACAGTGCTTTTTGTTGGTCACTTTTTGGAGCTCTTTCCCCGTGTCCTGATCCTGGCTGTGCCTCTCTGTGCCCCCACAGGTGCTGCACTCCTCCGCCCGCTACTGCAAGAGCCTCCTGGACGACAACAGCTCCTCTGCCCTCATCATCCTGGGCTTTGTCATCATGTCCCCGCTGCTGGTGGTGGCCATGGCCGTCTACTGCAGCCTGGCCCGGCGCCTGCAGCTGCTGGTGTGCTTCCAGCCCTACAGCCTGGCCCTCTACAAGGGGGGCAGCTGCTGCTGGGCCAGGGGCTGCAGCCGCCAGCTCAAGGCCTGGGTGTGACCCTGCAGCACCAGCGGGGTCCCCTCCCTGTGCCCCATCATCATCATCATCATCCTCGGCCCTCCGTGGGGAGGTGTCGCTGCTCAGCCTGGGCACTGCTGGGGTTTATCCTAAAAATCCCCAAAAATTCCCAAAAAATCCCAAAAATCTGCAATGGAGTGGAGACACAGTGTGGGACAGGTATGGGGTGGACAGGGCAGCTTTATCCTCTTAAATCCCCCTGTGGTTTATCCCAAAAATCCCTGCTGCCGCCCTGGGGAGGGGGCTCTGTGCTGGGCCAGGGGCTGCAGCCGCCAGCTCAAGGCCTGGGTGTGACCCTGCAGCACCAGCAGTGTCCCCTCCCTGTGCCCCATCATCATCATCATCATCCTCAGCCCTTGTGGGGAGGTGTCGCTGCTCAGCCAGGGCACTGCTGGGGTTTATCCTAAAAATCCCAAAAAATTCCCAAAAAATCCCAAAAATCTGCAATGGAATGGAGACACAGTTTGGGACAGGTATGGGGAGGGCAGGGCAGCTTCATCCTCCTAAATGATCCTGTGGTTTATCCCAAGAAACTCCAACTGAGTGAAAATATAGCATGGGACAGGTATGGGGTGGGCAGGGCAGCTTCATCATTCCAAATCCCCCTCTGGTTTATCCCAAAAATCCCAAGGCAGCTTCATCTTCCTAAATCACCCTGTGCTTTATCCTAAAAATCCCAGGGCAGCTTCATCCTTCCAAATCACCCCCTGGTTTATCCCAAAAAACTCCAACTGAGTGAAAACACAGTGTGGGACAGGTATGGGGTGGGCAGGGCAGCTTCATCCTCCTAAATCCCCCTGTGCTTTATCCCAAAAAATCCCAAAAATCTGGAACAGAGTGGAGACACAGCATGGGACAGGTGTGGGGTGGGCAGGGCAGCTTCAACCTCCTAAACCCTCTCTGGTGTTGTTTTTGGTGTTGTTTTTGGTGTGGTTTTTGGTGTTGTTTTTGCTGTTGTTTTTGCTGTTGTTCCTGCCATCACTGCCTGCTGTCCCCTTTGTCCCCTTCAGAGCCATTCCCAGTTTTCTGTACAAATAAAATTTGTGCCCAATCCCTCCTGAGGCGTTTGTTGTGTCTCAAATCCCTCCTGCCTGCAGCAGAACCACCCCTTGTTCTCCACTCTGTAGCAATGGGAGGTAAAATGGAATTTTTGTTTTCTATCTGATGATTTTCTTTTAATTTTTATTTTTTAATATCAATTTTCTGGTTGATTTTTCCTGCTATTTGCCCTGATACCACCCAGAGGAATAACCAGGGGTGGCTACAGGGGGGAGTGAACTGGAGGGGGAAAAAAAAGGAGGTTTTTTAATTTGGTTTGACAAACAAGCTGACATTTTCTGACAAGACTGAAGAAAAACAAGAAAGTTCTGTTCCAGGCAGGGAGATCTGCTGGAGGATAACAAGGTTTTGCCTGAGGGCTCTGTCTGCTCACTGGGTGCAGATATTTGATAGGAGCTGCTGTTCCTTTTGCTCACCTGTTGTTTAATCCAACTGCTTTTAAAAGGAAAACATCCTTCAGCCTGGCAGGGCTGCAGAGAAACCCAGAGTTATTTGCTACAGCCTCCCCAAGAAAGCAAAATTGCATTTCAGTTGGTATTTAATAGATATCATATATTAAATATAACATATAAAATAATATAAAATATATAAAATATATAAAATATATAAAATATATAAAATATAAAATATAAAATATAAAATATAAAATATAAAACACTCCACAGAGTATTTTATATTTAATATATTATATATATTAAATTAATTTAATTCCTTTAATTTGAATTAAATTCATTTAATATATGAATTTAATGAATTTAATATATGAATTTTTTGGGGATAAAACATTCCCAGCAGCGCTGCAGCTCCAGGGTGAAGCTGAATTCATTCCACCAAGGGGCAGCAAAACTGTGAAACTGTGCTGGTGCTGAGCCACTCCACAGCAAGAGAGGGAAACAGGAGACCAAAAAATCCATTTTTTATCCCAGAACACCTTTGGAAGAGAAAGAAAACTAATCCCACCAAGAAGCAGCAAAGCTGTGCTGGTGCTGAGCCACTCCGGAGCAAGATAATGATTAAAAGGAAAAACAGGAGACCAAAAAATCCAATTTTTTATCCCAGAACAGCCTTGAATGAGAGAGGAAACCAATCCCACCAAGAAGCAACAACTCTGTGCTGGTGCTGAGGGGAAAACAGGAGACCAAAAAATCAATTTTTTTATCCCAGAACAGCCTTGAAGGAGAGAGGAAAACAATCCTAGCAAGAAGCAGCAAAGCTGTGCTGATGCTGAGCCACTCCAGAGCAAGATAATGATTAAAAGGAAAAACAGAAGACAAAAAAACCCAAATTTTTTTGAAGGAGAGAGGAACCTCCTCTGCTGGATGAGGCTGCTCAGAAAAGCCCCAAGAACATCCTGGAGAGCAGAAAATTCCCTCCCAGGCCTGGCCAAGTGTTTTCCTCTGGCTGCAGACATTTCCATGAGGTCACTCTTGGAGTTCCTCCCGGGGCTGGAACGTTCACAACCAGAAACTGAAATGTTTGGGGCTTTGTGATGCTCCTGTGGCTCACTCTGTGGGGCAAAAGGGGCTTTGTAGGGTTTGGGGTCCTGCAGGATTTGGGATCCTGGAGGGTTTGGGATCCTGCAGGGTCTGGGATCCTGTAGGGTTTAGGATCTTCCATGATTTGGAATCCTGGAGGGTTTGGGATGCTCCAGAATTTGAGATCCTCCAGGATTTGGGATCCTGGACGATCCTGCAGGATTTGGGACCATGCTCAAGGATTTGGAACATTCTAGGACTTGGGATCCTGCAGGGTTTGGGATTCTGCAGGGTTTGGGACCATGAAGGATTTGGGACCCTGCAGGATTTGGGATCCTCCAGGATCTGGGATGCTCAAGGATTTGAGATCCTGCAGGGTTTAGGATCCTCCAGGATTTGGGACCATGCACGGTTTGGGACCATGCAGGATTTGGGATCCTCAAGGATTTGGGATCCTGCAGGATTTGGGACCATGAAGGTTTTGGGACCATGAAGGTTTTGGAATCCTCAAGGATTTGTGATCCTCCAGAATTTGGGATCCTGCAGGACTTGGGACCTTGCAGGATTTGGGACCATGCAGGGTTTGGGATGCTCAAGGATCTGGGATCCTCCAGAATTTGGGATCCTGCAGGGTTTGGGACACTGCAGGGTTTGGGATCCTGCAGGGTTTGGAATGCTCCAAAATTTGGGACCATGCAGGATCTAGGACCCTGCAGAATTTGGGACCAGGCAGGGTTTGGGACCATGCAGAATTTGGATACTCCAGGATTTAGGACCTTCCAGGATTTGGGGTCCTGCAGGATTTGGGACCCTCCAGGATTTGGGATCCTTCCTGCCTCAGTCTCCATCTCCCCTGCTCCTTCCAGAGCTGCTCCCAGCAAAGTCCTGTCACCCCTGATTAATGATCACCTGTAAGAAAAGATGATTCAGGATTATACACTTAATTAATGATTAATTAATGATCAGCTGTACCAAAAGATGATTCAGGACTATACACTTAATTAATGATCATCTGTGACAAAAGATAATCCCAGGAATCCTTGGATCTGCTTTTTGATCTGCAGCCCTGAAAAAAGGCTGGATTCAGGATTCTGACATGTGGGGTGAGAAATTGTGATTTTTGCTGGGTTAATTATGAAACTGCAGCAGTGGGGTCTCCTCACACCCTCCATGGATTGGGCCAGGAGGGAGCAGGGAAACAACCCCAGAATTCCACCAGAAATTTGGAGATTTGCAGGAATTCCCTGAAGGCAGAGAAACCTTGATGGAAGCATGAATAATCTGAGGGGCTGCTTTAATAAAATTAATAAAAAACCTCACTTTAATAAACTCACTTTAATAAACTCACTTTAATAAACTCACTTTAATAAACTTAATAATTTTAATAAAAAGGGATCCAAAAATTCCCTTTTCAATTAAAATTTCACGGTTCCATTTCCCTTGTTTTCCCCTCTGGGACATTTTCCCCTCCTGTTCCAGGTGTTCCCTCCATTCCTGCCCAGCTTGCAAACCCTGGAGATGGTGGAAAAAGGAGAAAATAAATCAGGAGAGAAGCTCTGGGTGGCTTTTTTTGGCCAAGCAGTGTCCTTGACAGGTGCCAGGAAGCCAAGCAGAGGCAGAAAAATCCCCATGTGTGGGAGAGCTCTGCAAAACAGGATCTGCCACACTTCCTCCCTCTTTTCCACCCCATTTGTACTGAAATATCTGCAGATATTTTATTATTTACAGCAATATCTGGTTGTCCTTTGGAGAAAATGGAAGTGGAAGTGCTGAGTGGATGGATGGAATTGCAGATTTTCAGAAAAATGAGTGGGAATTTCAGGGAAATTTTCAGGATTTGGTGTGGCTGCAGCTGGTTTTGCTTTTCCCATTTTTTCTCAATTTTTAGTGGCATTCCCAGTGGCCCATCCCATTTTTGGGGGATTTTTAGGGCCATTCTCTAGGATTTTGCTGTAAATGCAGATTTCCACACGTGGCTGATCTGTTCAGAGCCCTCACACTCTGAGCGCCTCAATTCCTCCCTTATTTCCTCATAATTCCTCCTAGGAATTCCTCCTTCCTAATGCTTCTTCCTGGTTTTTATTTTATTTTATTTTATTTTATTTTATTTTATTTTATTTTATTTTATTTTATTTTATTTTATTTTATTTTATTTTATCCCTGTTGGCAAGTGGGGAGTGTGGATGGGCTCTGCATTCACATTCTACCTCTTCTTTCTTGGCTGAAAAAGCAAATTCATCTTCTAGAAAGAGTTTGATCCACCATATGATATAAAGGTCTTTTTAAATTTTATATCTATTATATATATATATATTTAAATATATATTTGAGCTTTTTTTATATAAGGGTCTTTTTGAGATCTTCCTACACCTGTAGAAGAGCACAGAGGACATTTCTGCCCAACAATTTCACTTATTTATGGCTGAAAAAGCAAATTTATCTTGCAGAAGGAGCTTGACCCCTCATGTGATATAAAGGTCTTTTTGAATCTTATATATATTATATATATACATAAATATATATATAAAAATATATAATTTTCAAAAATATATATTTGAACTTTTTTTATATCCGGGTCTTTTTGAGATCTTCCTACACCTGTGGAAGAGCAGAGAGGACATTTCTGCCCAACAATTTCACTTATTTATGGCTGAAAAAGCAAATTTATATTGCAGAAACAGCTTGACCACCCCGTGGCAGAGCAGAGAGGAGATTTCTGCCCCTGATTTGTGGGGGGATTTTTGTTCTCTGCTCGTTCTTTCATCGTTCAGGAATTCCTGCAGCCAGCTCTGGAACAAAAGTCCTTTATGCCCAGAAGAGATGGGGATTGTTTGGGATTTGTGATTTGCACAAATCCCTTTCTCTGGAATTGCAGTTTGTGCCCAGGCTGGCGTGGGAGGAAGGACAGAGAGCCCCCCACTGTCCTGGCACTGCTTGGGCAGCAAATTAAAATGAGAAATGAATTTTGGTGGGGAATTTTTAAAGCCCTGAGAGAAGGCCTGGGGGGTCCTGCTGCACTCTGCATCCCTGCAGAGGGAAAAAACCCCAAACATAAAAATAAAAAACAAAAACAACAACAAAAAACACACAAAAAAACCCCAAAAAAACCAACTTAAAAAAAAAAAAACAAAACCAAAAAAATCCACCCAAAAAACCCAAAAGAAAAACCCAAAAAACCAAACCAACCCAACCAACCCAAACCAAAGAAACCCAAACCAACAAAAACCAAAGAAAAACCAAATAAAACACCCCAAAACCAAACCAAACCCAAACCAAGTAAACCTAAAGCAACAAAACCCTCCCAAAAAAGCAAAACAAAAAAAACCCAAAAAAACAAACCAAATAAAAAAACCCAAAACAAACGAACAAACAAAAAAACCAAAGAACCAAACCAACCCAACGAACCCAAACCAAAAAACTTAAACCAACAAAACCCAAAGAAAAATCCCCAAAAACCAAACAAAAAAAGAAACAAAAAAACACCCAAAACCCCCAAAAAACCAAACAAAAAAAAACCAAACAAAAAAAAAAAAACAAAAATCAAAAAGCCAAACCAAAAAACCAATCAACCCAAACCAAAAAACCTTAACCAGCAAAAACCCCCCGAAAAACCATAAAACCCCCCAAAAACCAAACTAAGCTAAACCCAAACCAAAAAAACCTAAACCAACAAAAACCCTCCAAAAAAACCCAAACAAAAAAAACCCCACAAAACCAAACCACACAAAAAACCAAAACCCAAACAAAAACCAACCAAAAAGAAAAAACAACCAAAAAAAACCCGACCAAAAAAATCCCAAAATCCCCAAAACAAAGCAAAAATAAACAGCAATAAAATAAACCAAAAAACCACCCCAAATTGTTGGTTTTGGGTTTTTTTCCTCTCTTCCAGACACACAAATGCAGGAGATCAGAGCTCCTGAGGGAGGCCGGGAGCTCTCGGCTCCTGACGTGGGTGGAAATCCCTCAGGAAGCTCCGGCCTGAGGAGATTCTCCTAAATTTGGTTTTTCCACAGCTCTGGGCTCTGCTGACAGGATGGAGCCAGGACAAAGGAGCCCAGAAATAAAGGAAATTATACAAAGAATAGGCTGGGCTAAAAATGGAGCTGCGTCTGCAGAGCTCCTCGGGCTGCTCAGAACTGAGTCCAATTTTTGGAGTTGTTTGGGTTCCTGGCGAGGAAAGGGAAAAAATCTGAGGGAAAAAGCGCTCAAATCCTGATCCTGAAGGAAATGGAGCAGGAATTTCAAAATTTTGAGGATTTTTTTTTGCTGGAGGTTCTCAGGGAGGAACGTGAAAGGTTGGATTTGGATTGAAGGAAGGATGAGTTGCAGGGAAAAGTTGGTTCAGCAGATCTGAATCAGCTTCTCCTCCCTCTGAAGAGTTCAACAGAATCTTTCAGCCTTTGGAAGAGGGGAGGAAACTCAGAGAGGTGC
>JAWWEX010000084.1:6283407-6295678 GCA_035583215.1 Arremon brunneinucha | reverse complement strand
CGATCTAATTTTATATTATAATATATAATATATATTATATAATATATATTATATAATGTATATTATATAATATATATTATATAATATAACATATAACATACAACATACAATATACAATATATAATATATAATATATAGTATATAATATATAATACATTATATATTATATATAATATATTATATATTATATGTAATATGTAATATGTAATCTATAACATATAATATATAGTATATCATATATCATATAATTATTAATTCAAAATAGAATTTTATAGAATTTAAATTGTAAATAATATAAATTTTAATATATTAAAATTAAATATTTAAATATTTATTTAATATATTAATATTAAAATTAAATATAATAAAATCAATATATACATATGTATCTATAATATACATATTTATATATTTATAACATATTAATATGCATTATGATATTTATCATATATTAATCAATATATTCCATATATGTTATAATATATTTAAATATATTAAAATCTATTTATTAATATAAATGTTAATTAGGATTTAGTTCATTATATATTTCTAATATATTATAATATAACATTTTAAAAATACATAATGAATAATATATATTTATATATATATGATTATATGCTCTTATATATAATAGTATAGCTATATATTAATATATTATAATATTAATATTATATAATATATGTAATATGTAATATATATCAATATATACCATATTTTATATATAGTATATATATTATAATATATAATATATAATATATAATATATAATACATAATATATAATATATAATATATAATATATGTATTATATATTATATATTATATAATATTATAATATTAATAATATACATTATAATATAATATATAATAAATTAATATATTATTTATAATGTTTATAATATTATTGTTTCATAGTTTTATAATAGTAATATAAATTTTAATGTAATTTTTCATACAGAATTTTTTAATACAGAAATTTTAAAATATATGTTATATAAATCTATGAAATCACTCCCAATCTCTTCACAAAAACAAGGAGTAATTCCCAGCCCTGCTTATCCTCTGAGAAACATAAACCTGGTGTTTGTGAGATGTAAACACTTCTATTTTTGTAGTTTGTCTTCTAAGTCAAGCAAAAATAAGAGATGACTCCAGGCTGAGCCCTGCATGACCCGGTGGTAACTGAGAAGTGACAAAGCCAGGCCTGACCCAGGCTGGCATTTCTGGGGTCAGGGAGATGAAGTTGAGCCTGCAGAAATTAATGAGCAGAAATTAATTAATTAGCAGAAATTAATTAGCAGAAATCACGTTCAAAGTGGGCGAGCTTGTGAGAAATGCTGCTCACTTCCAAAAAAATTGAGAAAGGTTTATTAAAACCTTATCAAAAATACAACAGAAGAATGAATGGAGGAAATACAACAGAGCCAGGAGCAGAGGATTTTTCCCACCAGGATTTTTTGCCTTTTAACCCTTTAAATTCTGTCCCAAATTTCTGCCCATCAGCTCCTTCTTCACTGTCCATGGTGGAGTTTAAACCCTTAAATCTGATTATTGATCAGGTGCTGCCACAGTGACAATCCCACCCTCCCAAATGTCCCCAACCCTGATAACAACACAAGGGGGGTAAAACATCACTAAAAATCTCTTATAAATCTATAAAACATAACTAAAACTCTATAAAACATATCTATAAATTTATAACACGTAAGTATAAATGTATAACACAACTATAAATCTGCAACACATAAGTATAAATCTGTAACACAACTTTAAATATATAACACATAGCTATAAACCTATAAAACGTGACTAAACATCTATAAAATATAACTGTAAATCTATAAAATATAACTATAAATCTATAGAACTTCTAGCATCTGTATATGATATTTGCCTTTTAATTGTGAGAGGGATCTGAATCAGCCTCTCCTCCATCTGAAGCTTTCAACAAATCCTTTGGAAAGAGGGGAGGTAACCCAGAGAGGAGCGGTTTATAAAAATTTAATATTAATTATTTAATTAATTCAGTTTAATAAAAAATAATATAAATTATTTAATAAAAAATTTATTTAAAAAGCAATATTAATTATAATTTTAATTATAAAATTGGGAAGTGAGGAATGGAAGGGAATCATCTCCATTTATCCAACAAGGGGCGCTGGATGGGTCTGGAGATGGGGCAGGAGAAAGATTTGGTGGCATCTGATGGGATTTGATGGGATTTGATGGGATATTATGGGATATAATGGGATATAATGGGATATAATGGGATATAATGGGATATAATTGGATATAATGGGAGCAGGTGGATGTCTGGGTTAGGGCTGCAGGAATTCAGGGATCTCAATCAGCCTCTCCTCCCTCTGAAGCTTTCAGCAAAGGTGTCTGTGCATTAATTTCCCGGTGTCTGTGCATTAATTTCCCGCTGTTTGTGCATTAATTTCCCGATCGGGGGGACCCAGGTGACACAGCCCCGCGTGTCCCAGCCCCGCAGTGTCCCCATGGACAGCCCCGAGCTGAGCAAAGCTCCCAAAGCTCCTCCCAGCACATTGGCCAATATTCCCGGGGCAGGGCAGGGCAGCTCCTGCCGTCCCCGCTCCTCCTTCCCTTTATAAACGCCTTCTCCCTTCTTCCAGCTCATTCCACACCAGCAGGACTTTGGATTTCTCGCAGTTTTCTTTCCTTTTTTCTTCTTTTTTTTTTTTTCCTCTCTACTTATTGGCCTGCTGCCAGTGCCTCTCACGGCCAAAGTTTTATCTACAGGGATAGATATATATATATATATATTTATTTTTTTTCAAGCCAAGCCCAGCTGCGCACGGACCGAACCCCGCTCCTGGGGCGAGCTTAACCCGGCTGAGGAGGAGGACGAGCAGCAGGAGCTGCCTGTGCTCCAGCCCTCGCTGTCAGGATGGATTTATGGCTTTGAAAGGAGTGGGGGGAGGAAGGAAAGAAAATTCCCTGCCCGAGCCGGAGCTCGCAGCGCAGCCAAAGCCAGCCCGGACAGGACGGAGCTGCAGGATGGCTCTGGGGGCTGCAGGACACGGACTATGAGCGAGCTCGGGCTCTGCTGGGCCCCCTCAGGTGGATTCAAGGCGCTCTGGGCAGCACCAGGCTCGGCTATGTTGGCCAAGGTGGTGTTTTCACTGCTGCTGTGGCTGAATTTTGCTGCGGGACAGGACGCACCTGAGCCAGGTGAGTGCTGGAAAGGCAAAGCGTTCCTGAGCTGCTTTACTGCATTCTTTGCCTCCTGCTTGCCTCAAAAACCAATTTCAGAATAAAAACTGAGCCTAAGGTGCTGTTTTCCCTTTTATTGTGGCTGCATTTTGCTGTGGGACAGGACGCACCTGAACCAGGTGAGTGCCTGGAAATCTGAAGCATTCCCGCATTGCTTTACCCCATTCCCTACCTCCTGCTCACCTCAAAAACCCCTTTTAGAATGAAAACTGAGCCTACAGTGCTGCTTTCCCTTTTTCTGCGGCTGTATTTTGCTGTGGGATAGGACACACCTGAGCCAGGTGAGTGCCTGAAAGGCAAAGTGTTCCTGAGCTGCTTTTCCCCATTCCCTGCCTCCTGCTCGCCTCAAAAACCCTTTTTCAGAATAAAAGCTGAGCCTACGGTGTTTAGAAGTAGTTGTGCTCAAGAAACCTGTCTGCAATCGCAGAAAGAAATTACTTAGAATGTAATTTTGTCGCTTTTGTTGCCGGTGGGGAAAAGGAAATTGTTCAGAAATTCACAGAGTTAAAGGAACCCCATGGAAAAGTTCTCGCTGCTCACTGAGGGCACTGAGGGAAGCCAGCGGTGATTAACGCTCTGTTCTCTCCTGATCGCTGTAATTCAATCGCCTCGGCTCCAAAACTTCGGCTTTTCTTTCTCCTGGGAGCTGCAGATGGGAAACGATAACGGGGCAGCCCTGCAGAGCTGGAACTGGGAGAGGGATGGATGGATGGATGGATGGATGGACGGATGGATGGATGGTGTCCCATTCCTGGGCAGGACTCACCCCTCAGTGGTGGCTGAGCTGCTGCAGTTCAGTCTGTCCTGGTTTGGAGAAGGTTCTGTGCCTGCAGCTATGGTTCTGGATGGTTCTCATGCTGCAGGGATGGTTCTGGGTGGTTCTGTCGCTCCAGGGATGGTTCTGTTTGATTTTCAGGGCACCTGGGAACAGCAAACACTGGGAAACCAGAGGGAACCTTGTGTCTGTCCCTCTGTGTCCCACTGGGGTCTGTCCCTGTGTCCCAGGCTGGATTTTATCCCTCAATATCTCAGTTGAGTTCAGATCCCTCACGGGGTGCTGGGGTTTGTCCCTCAGTGTCCCAGGATGGATTTTGTCCTTGTGTCCCACTGGGGTCTGTCCCTGTGTCCCAGGCTGGATTTTGTCCCTCCACATCCCACTGTCCCTCACAGGGTGCTGGATTTTGTCCCTCAGTGTCCCACTGGGGCAGTTACAGTTCTGCAGCTCCTGGCATTGTCCCAGCTCTCCAATCTACCCCGGCAGCAGCAATTCCCATTGTCCTGCCCTCCTGCCACCCTGGGAGCAGCAATTCCCATTGTCCTGCCCTCCTGGTGGCAGCCCGTGGCACATTCCCATTGTCCTGCCCTCCTGGTGGCAGCCCGTGGCATTTTCCCCACCCTTGGCATTTCCCAGCCCGGGCTCTGAACAATGCTCAGGCCTTCAGGGGCTGTGCCAGAGCCAGAAATGGCATTCCACAAGGGCTGTGCCGTGCTCCAGAGGCTGGGTGTGGGTTTGGGATCAGCTGGGTTTGGGTTGATCAGTGTTTGGGGACTGAGCTGGGTTGAGCTGAGCTGGTTTTGGAATGATCAGGGTTTGGAATGAGCTGAGCTGGGTTTGGATGAGCTGGGTTAGGGTTAAACTGGGTTTGGATGAGCTGGGTTAGGGTTAAACTGGGTTTGGATGAGCTGGGTCCAGGAGGATCAGTGTTTGGGATTGAACTGGGTTTGGGATTGAGCTGGGCTAGGGCTGATCAGGGTTTGGAATGAGCTGAGCTGGGTTTGGATGAGCTGGGTTAGGGTTAAAGTGGGTTTGGATGAGTTGTGTTAGGGTTAAACTGGGTTTGGATGAGCTGGGTTAGGGCTGATCAGTGTTTGGGTTGAGCTGCCTTCGGCCTCTCCCCCTGTGGGCAGGAGATGCCCATCCCAGCCTGGCACAGCTCCTGGTGCCCTGTCCAGAGGGGCTGTGGTGGCACAGGCACAGGAACACTTCACCCACGGAAAAGAAGGTGAAGGAGAACAACCTGCCTCCACCCTAAAACCTCATCTTGCTTCATATTCATTTCTATATTCTAAACCCCCAAACTCCAAGTTTTCCACCCTGTGATTTTACACACTTCTAACCAACTCCACACCCACAATCCCAGTGCTATAATTCCTTTTTGGAATACTGCACTGACCTGGGGATGTGGAGAAAGGTTCTCTTTGGGGTCTGTACCTTTAAAAGCACAGAAAATTTAAAACCCTCAGCACGCAGGTTTCCAGCCCAAGCAGTGAGAGAAGACAAGAGTAGGATGTCAAATCCAGTTACCCCAGACAGGAGCTGATCCCTGCTGGCTGTGAGGGAGCCCCAGAGCCCGGGGCTGTGTGAATCAGCCCGTGCTCAGCTCCCAGCCCGGATGTCTCCTGTCAGCATCAGGGGAAGCCTGGCCAGCTGCTTTCCTCCTCCTGCTGCTGCTGGAAAAGCCAGCAGCCAGCGTTGTGTTTCCATGGGGACATTTTCCTTCCCAAATCCAGCCCTTCCAAACACTTCAGAGCCCGGGGCATCGACCCAGGCTCACGCAGGGGGTGACAGCAGGACCCTGCAGCGTCCCTGTCCCTGCCCAGGCCCCAGCAGAGCTCGGGGCTCACATCTCAGTTATCCCTGATACTGAAAATGCTCACGGGTGCTCCAGATTCCCCCTGAAAAATGAGAAATCCTCCTCTGGCACCCGGCCACGCCGTCTGCAGTGCCTGGGAGCAACAGCTGCTTGCGTGAGCAGGGATTTGGTGCTTCCAAACCTCCACCTCTGGCACGGGTGGCATGTTTGTGCTGGATGCAGGACAAGGAGCGGGAGGAAGGATGAGGGGATGGAGAGAATGAACCTGCAGGGAGGCTGATTGCAGTGTCTGCTTGCTTTGTGAGCCCTGCCACGCTCCTGATGGGGGCAGAGCCTTGGTCTCGATTTTATTTATTTTTATGTTTTTTAATGGATTCTTTCTGCTGAAAAGGAGGAATTTGTTTCCATCTCATGCAGGAGTCAGTGTCACACATGGGATGGGGTTGGAATGAAGGAGAAGCTTCAGCCCCAAACACCCCCTGCCCTCCAGCTGCTGCTTTGGTTAACCAAGGCAGAGCCCTGTGGGGTCAGGATGGGGCTGTCCCTAATTAACAGCAATGAGTAATTAACAGCAATGAGTAATGGGGAAAACCAGCATTTATGGGACGGGAATGTGGTGCCCCAGAGCTGCAGGGTACAAACAAAAGGACACAGCTGTGACTCCCCAAACCTCTATGTTTTGGGGGTTTTACCCAAAAGATTTGGCTGTGACTCCTCTTTGTTCTTTTGGGGTTTAGCACAAAAGGACACAGCTCTGACTCCCTAAACCTTTGTTCTTTTGGCGTTTCACATAAAAGAACACAGCTGTGATTCCCTAAACCTTTGTTCTTTTGGGGTTTCACCCCAAAGGACACAGCTGTGACTCCTCTTTGTTCTTTTGAGGTTTCGCCCAAAAGGACACAGCTGTGACCCCCCAAACCTTTATTCTTTTGTGATTTCACCCCAAAGGACTCAGTTGTGCCTCCCCAAACCTCTGGTTTTTGGCAGTTTCACCCCAAAGGACAGGGCTGTGCCTCCCCAACTGTGCAGGTTTTGGGCTCTCAGCCCCCCACTGATGCAGTTCCCTCTCTGTGCCCTGCAGCTCCCCAGCCCTCCGCCTCCAACACCGAGGGCGACCTCCTGTTCCTGCTGGACAGCTCTGCCAGCGTCTCCCGCTATGAGTTCTCCAAGGTCAAGGAGTTCATGTGGGACCTCCTGCAGCCGTTCACCTTCGGCCCCAGGGACGTGCAGACCAGCATCATCCACATCAGCACCACCCCCAGCATGGAGTTCCCCTTTGACCAGCACCTGAGCGGGGCCGGCCTGCGCAGCGCCATCGCGGGCACGCGGCAGCGCATGGGCGACACCAACACGGGCAAGGCGCTGGCCCTGGCCAAGGAGAAGCTCTTCAGCAGCCAGGCCGGGGCCAGGCCCGACGTCCCCAAGGTGCTGGTGTGGGTGACAGACGGCTTCTCCACGGACGACATCTCGGAGCCCACGCAGCTGCTGAAGGACATGGGGGTCACCGTGTTCATCGTCAGCACCGGCCGCGGGAACTTCCTGCAGCTGTCGGCGGCCGCCAGCGCGCCCTCGGACGCGCACCTGCACTTTGTGGACGTGGATGACCTGCCCATCATCACCCCGCAGCTCAGGGACGCCATCCGAGGTACGCGGGCACGGGCAGCAGGGCTCAGAGCGGGTACAGAGGGTGGAGGCTGTGACCTGGTGGTGTAGGTGACTGCACAGCTGGGGAATGATGTGCTCTGACCCCATGGCTCAGAACAATTGCTTTATTTAACTACATTATATGGCATTAATACTATATTATATGGCATTAATACTATATTCTAACTATACTGAAGAGAATAATGTGCTCTGACCCCATGGCTCAGAACTATTGCTTCATTAAAACTATATGACATTAATACTGTATTATAACTACACTAAAGAGAATAATGTGCTCTGACTCCATGGTTCAGAACTAGTGCTTTATTGAAATATAATATATGACATTAATACTATATTATATGGCATTAATACGGTATTATAACTATACTGAAGAGAATAATGTGCTCTGACTCCATGGTTCAGAGGGCTGAACAACTGCTATATTATATAATATATATATAACATATATATAAAATATATATAATATATATAAAAGTATATATAAAATATATAAAACATATATAATATATAATATAATATAATAAATATAAAATATTATACTATACTATACTATATTAATACTATTAATACAATATTATATTAATACTATTAATATAATATAGTATTAATATGGTGTCATATATATAGTATTATATTATATATTATTATATACATTACTATATAAAATTATATGTTATATATTTTATAAAATATAATATATATAATTATATATAAATATATAATATAATAGATTTTATCAATATAAAATCTATTATATTATAATAATTATAATATTAAATATTAAATATTAAAATATCTATTATATTACAATAATTATTTTATATAGTATTATATTAATACTATATTATAACTATACTAAAGGGCATAATGTACTCTAACTCCATGGTCCAGAAGGCTGAACAATTGCTATATTAAAACGATACTATATTACATTAATACTATATTATATTATTATATATATATTTCTTATATATTATTAGTATTTTATATTACAGCTATACTACATCATACTAAAGGAAAACCTGTGACTGTCTCCAGACAGCTTTGAGTGATTGGTTAATTAATATAAAAAATAATCACCAGAATCCAATTACCAAATCCCTGCCACAAGTCCAAATACAAACCAAGGCTCCTGGGAGGTCTGGGACAAATATTTGCCCTTGGAATGTTTGAGTTTGTGGGACAGATTCCCCTTGGTGAGGTGAACTCGTGTTTGTGAGTTCAGATGGGAACGAGGAACTCGAAATATCTGAGTTCCTTAAAACCCCACAAGTCTTTGGGATGAGTCATGCAGGTCAGGCATCTGCACACCCCAGGCAGAGCTCAAAATGCCCCACCTGCACAGGCTGTTAACCACAGGTTGCCCAAACTGGGATGATTTCACCTCAGCAAATTGTGGGCACAAAGTGCCTGAGCCCCCTGAGCTGATTTTCACATTTAAAGAGGTTTTTATTTTTTTTTCCTCTCAAAAGTTTTTGTCTCTGTGCCAGCTTACGGAGGAACACAAACGTGTTGAGCACATCTAAAACGGGATGTGTGTCCCTGGCAAGGATTTGTTCCTGTCAGCTCCTTCCAGCTCTTGTTTGGGATAGATCTGAATCTCTAAAATTCACCATCAGGGGCTGAGACCTCCAACTCCCGCAGTTGTTCTCTTCAAAAACACAACTCGGGACAGTGCAAGCTGTCAGCATTGAGGCTATAGGAAAGGAATGTTTTTGCTCCATAAATCCCTGTTCTAACGTGTTCCACATCTGCCAGATCCCTGGCCTGACTTGGCCAGCAGAGCCTTGGAGGAGCAGCCCAGCCCTGCCTCAGCAGGCCAAGGTGGATTCTGTGCCCCTCACAGGGTGGAGAGAGGGAAATGCCACTGGAAACGCCACTGGAAATGGCACTGAGCCAGAGTACCTGCAGTGTGAGACCCAAAAAGGGCAAAGAGACGTGTCCTTTGGGATGAAACCCCAAAAGAACAAAGGTTTGGGGAGTTACAGCCATGTCCTTTTGTGTGAAACCCCTAAAGAACAAAGGTTTGGGGAGTCAGAGCTGTGTCCTTTTGGGGTTAAACCCCAAAGGAACAAAGATTTGGGCAGTCACAATAATGTCCTTTTGTGTGAGACCCCAAGGAATGAAGGGGAGTCACAGTTGTGTCCTTTTTTTGTGAAACCCCAAAAGAACAAAGATTTGGGGAGTCACAGCTGTATCCTTTTGGATGAAACCCCAAAAGAACAAAGGTTTGGGGAGTCCCAGCTGTGTCCTTTGGGGTTAAACCCCAAAAGAATAAAGATTTGGGTAGTCATAGCCATATCCTTTGGGAGAAATCCCAAAAGAACAAAGGTTTGGGGAGTCACAGCTTTGTCCTTTTGGATGAAACCCCAAAAGAACAAAGGTTTGGGGAGTCCCAACCATATCCTTTTGTGTGAAACCCCAAAAGAACAAAGAGGAGTCACAGCCATATTCTTCTTTGTGAAACCCCAAAAACCAAAAGTTTGGGGAGTCCCACATGTGTCCTTTTGTGTGAAACCCCAAAAGAACAAAGGAGATCTAAAACCTGCAGAGATCAGCACTGTGCCTGAGGGCAGCATCCATTCTGTGAACCCAGCAAGCCCTAAAACCTCCTGGGCTGGGGTTTTAATGCCAGGTGAGGTTCCCACAGGAATCCAGGGCTTGCAAATTGACAGATTTTGGTCACATCACCTGATTTCACTTTAATAAAACCCCTTAAATCCACTGGTGCCTACCTGCAGGAGCTCAGAGCTCCACCACCCCTCCTGGCGTGGCAGGGACAGGCAGCACCTTGGCAGGCAGGAATTAATTAATTCCAGCTCTGGAATGGTTTAATTATCACTCCTCTCTTATCTTCATCTCTGCTAATGTTAAAAAAACCAAAAAAACACAGTGGAGGCTTTTGGAGAGGCACAAACAAGCTTTGTCAGGAGCTGCTCCCCTCCTTCCATCCCCTCTCCAGGTTGGGCTCTTTCCTGCCTGCTCCCCAGAAATTCCAAACCAGGGCTCCCTGCCAGGCTGCTGCTGCCTCAGGTGGGCTCAGCCTGCACAGGGAGACGTGCTGGGGCTGAAATGGCTCCAGAGCTGCTCAGGACAGGGGCTGGGGGTGCTCACTGCCTGCTTTCCTCAGTGCCCATGCAATCGTGAAGTTCCTTCTGTTTTTTCACAGCTTTTCCCACAGCTGTGTTTATGGGCCATGTCAGCTGATGGGGTATTGGTTTAAAGATTAGTTCAAGAGCAAATGTTGTCTACATGTATTTCTGAAATCATCTCTGAGAACAGAGATCTCCTCTCTGTTCACAGGGTCTCACCACTCTTCTCTTTTTCTCTGTTCAAGTTTCTCATGGGATCACAGCTCCTTTAACATTTGCTTCCTTCAGCATGGAGGCCTTTGCTGAAGGCCTTTTTGGTTAAACCCCAAAAGAATAAAGGGGAGGCACAGTCATGTCCTTTTGAGAGAGACCCCAAAAGAACAAAGGTTTGAGGAGTCACAGTCGTGTCCTTTTGGGTTAAACCCCAAAAGAATGAAGGGGAGTCATAGCTGTGCCCTTTTGTGTGAGACCCCAAAAGAGCAAAGAGGACTCACAGCCATGTCTATGAACCATTGCCCCACACTTTCCAAGGCTTTATGAGGAAAAGGGGAGTCTGGTGTATCAATGGCATCCTCCTCCATGGCTTTACAAGAGGTTTTCAGTCCTAGGATCAGGACATCTTTTCTTTCTGCAGAAAGCACAGCTGGCTCCTGGCAGGCACCTCCACCCTACCCAGAGGGAGGGGAAGGTTCTCAGGCTGTGCAGGAGCTCAGGTTCCCTCTGTTGTGCCCAAAACGTGGCATTTGGTGCTGGGGAAGGACCCTCTTGGTTGTGAAACCGAGGCATTCCTGCGAGCTGACATCAGCCCTGAGCCTGCAGCCACTTGCTCTGTGCCCAGCCTTAAACTGGGGCTGCTGCCTCCTGCCAGCCTTTGGCACCACTCCTGAGCCAGGCTTTGCAGCAGCCTGCAAGCCCTGAGCATCCCCACGTCCCTCTGAGCTCAGGAAAGAGCATTTCTGACCCAAAATGGGCCCTGGGTGAGTCCTGCTGCAGGGAAGGCTCTGAGCTCTGTCCCCCCACCAGAATCAGAACCTTGCCCCACTCACATCAAAGTGATTTGTCCCAAATCCCAGCTGCAGCTTCTCTGGCCCAGATTAGGACAGGTTCTTCTGTCTGGCTGCACGAGAACCTATCCTAATTTGGGTTTGAGAAGCTGCAGGAGAACCTGTCCTAGTCTGGGTCAGAAAATCTGCAGGACAACTTGTCCTGATCTGGGTTTGAGAACTGCAGGAGAATCTGTCCTGATCTGGGTCTGAGAAACTGCAGGACAACCTGTCCTGATCTGGGTTTGAGAACTGCAGGAGAACCTGTCCTAGTCTGGGTCTGAAAGCTATAGAAGAATTTGTCCTAATCTGGATCAGAGAAGCTGCAGAAGAACCTGTCCTAAACTGGGTCTGAAAACTGCAGGAGAACCTGTCCCAATCTAACCTGTCCCAATCTAACCCATCCTGAGGAGCTGCAGCTGGGATTTGGGACAAATCTGTCCTGTTCTTGCTGCTGTTTTGTTTTTACCCTCATCATGAAGCCAGCAGCATTCCTGCAAGTCTGATTTTGTGAGTCCTGCTGCAGGGAAGGCTCTGAGCTCTGTCCTCCCTGCCAGAACCAGAACCTTGCCCCACTCACATCAAAGTGATTTGTCCCAAATCCCAGCTGCAGCTTCTCAGACCCAGATTAGGACA
>JAWWEX010000084.1:6211017-6249743 GCA_035583215.1 Arremon brunneinucha | reverse complement strand
CTGAAAAAGGTGGGAAATAATCTGATTACAGAATAATCTGATTACTCTGTATTTCTTATATTTCATATCAATATCTCTTTTTGGTCTTTTAATTCAAGGTGCTGAGTACCAAAGGTGGGAATAATCTGATATCTCATATCACTATCTCATTTTTGGTATTTTAATTCCCTTTTAATTCAAGGTGTTTTCTGAAAAAGGTGGGAAATAATCTGATATCAGAATATCCTGGTCTGGGATAAGGAGAGGGAAAAGGAAAAGGAAAAATAGTAAAATCTTGTGACTGACCAGAGAGTCTGAGCCAGCTGGACTGTGATTTGCCATTAATTAAAAACAACCACGTGAGTCCAATCAAAGATTCACCTGTTGCAGATAATGATTTCTGAGGCCTCTCAGCTTCTCAGAAGATCCTAACAAAAGAAAAATTCTCTATTTACGTATTTTTCATACAATATGTCCATGACAAAACCCACCTCAGTGAAACTGGGCAGGAGGAGCTGCAGCTCTCAGAGCCTTTAACTCCCCCCTGAGCTGGATTTGCTGTCACTCACATGAAGTTTTACCCCACTGCTCTCTCAGCCTGCCTCTGGCCTGAATTTACCAACAGAATTCAAAAACAAGAAGCAGAAAAGCCAAGAGTGTAACCTCCAGCACTGGGAAGAAATATTGCTGTCTGGCACAGGCAGGAGGGTGCGTGCTAAAAATCCATTTTAATCTCTCCTGCAGGAGTCTGAGCATTCCCTTCTGTCCTTGTGCTTTTCCTTTGTCCTTTGTGGCTCCAGCGTGGACTCAGTGCATTTTCACCTTAAAAATTCCCCTCAGGAAAAATGGAAAAATTCTCTTCCCAGCCCTGCACTCAGAGCTGCTGATGTGCTTTAGATAAAATGTCAAAATCTAAAAGCAAAAAGCAACCTTTCACTATTCCAAGCTGTAATCTTGGAAAATTGTTTTGGCAGCACTTCAGGAGAATTCCCAGGAGTTTTATGTCCCAGTGGGAGCTTCCTGTCATTTCCTTGCCTTTTATGCCACTGACATAAATGCCTTTTTTTTTTTACTCCCTTGTTTATATTTTAAAAATAGCTGTTGTATTTTTGTGTGGGATGATTTTTTTTTTATTTCATCAGGCTATTTTCATTATAAATGGGATTTCAATGATCCAGATGAGTCTGGCCAGGTTCAAATCAACCACAAATCTTGGCTGGAATGAAACATGAGGTCATTCAGGCTGGACTTGTCATCTCTTCCATCCTCAGCAAACACAATTATTTCCTAATTGGCTTGGAGGGATAAAACAGGAATTGCTGCACTGCAGAAAATGGGTTAAAATTTGCCCAGGCAGGAGGCAGAGGTATGAATATAAATGAAGCTTGGTACCATTTTTGTGTGTGTGCAAGCTACTCCCAGAAGGGGCAGCTGCTTCTCCCATTTGCTTTCTTGACAGTGAGGGCCTGAGGCTTTCTAAAAATAGAAAGTCATTGAGAAAATCAGCAGAGCATGAACTGCACAGCTTTGCAGGAGGTTCCACTCTGGCAGCACAAAAATCCATCCCAAAAAAGCTCTATTTCCATTTCCAAACACCCCACCGGGGCTGCATTGAGAGCCCTGTTTTTATTTTTATTTTACAAATAAAATTTTATAAAGAATGATTATTTTACAAAAAATAAAAATGTCAAGGGGTGAGGGAGGTCTGAAAAAAACCTTTGCAGTGGTTTCAGGGCTGCACTGAGAGCCCTTTTTTTACTTTTATTTTGCAAAAATAAATTATGAAGAATGATTATTTTACAAAAAATAAAAATGTCAAGGGGTGAGGGAGGTCTGAACAAAACCTTTGCAGTTTTCCCTTTTTGCAGAGAGGACAGGAGAGGTGCTGAGGGAATATTTGGCAGCCTCAGTGCTGAGGATGCTGCTCAGGCAGTGAGAGCAGCACAAGAACCTTGCAGAATAAATAAATATAAAATAAATAATAAATAAATAAATAGAAAATAAGTAATAATAACTAGAGAATTCTTTAGTTACAGACCTTCTTTTTCTCAAGGCCAGGCTTTACTCCTGGTTTTAAGTGTCAGTTTTTGCAGACAGGACAGGAGAGGTGCTGAGGATGCTGCTCAGGCAGTGAGAGCAGCACAAGAACCTTGCAGAATAAAGAAATAGAGAATAAATAATAAATAAATAGAAAATAAATAATAATAATTAGTGAATATCTGTTTACAGACCTGCTCCTTCCCAAGGCCAGCCTTTACTCCTGGTTTTAAGTGTCAGTGCTGCCTGGAGCAAGGATTGCAAAGGGTTTGCACAGGGAAAGGATTTTGCAGGAAAATCCATCACCTGCAGCTCTGAGACCTTTTGTGGTCCAACCAGTTCCCCCCCTAAAAAAAGGCTGGAAAAGGGGTTAGAGGAGCTGAAAACCAGCCTGAGGAACCTTCTGCTCATTGCTGGAAATTATTATTTCTCCTTGCGTCTCCTCAGTGATGCCATAGGCAGCTCCAGCCCTGTGCTGGTGGCAGAGCTGCAGCTCCTGCTGGGCTTTGTTTGCTGCCCCATGGACATCCCTGAGGGGTAACAGGGTCACCCTTGAGTTGGTTCCTGTGCTGGTTTTCTGTCAGGCTCCTTCCTTGCTGGAATTGGTGTTTTGCAGCATCAGTAATGGATGGAGGCTGTGTGTGATGCCTCAGGATCACTGCAGTGTGTGCTGAATCCAAGTTAAACTCACTGGGATGGGGGACTGAAGGGTTGGCACTGAAAATCCAGCATGGGGGAGAGGTTTGGGGTTCTTAGGGTCAGGCAGGGTGGCTGGGGGAGCTGCAGGGCTCCCAGCCCTCATCCCAATCCCAGTGCAACCAAGGGATGAGTGTAAAACCAAGGGATCTGTGTGAAACCAAGGGGATCTGTGTGCATCAAAGGGATTTGTGTGCATAAAAGGGATCTGTGAGAAACCAAGGGATCTGTGAGCATAAAAGGGATCTGTGTGCAGCCAGGGAATCCCTGTACATCCCAGGGATCTGTGTGCAGAAAAGGGATTTGTGTGAAAACAAGGGATCAGTGTAAAACCAAGGGTCCATGTACAACCCTCTGTGCAACCAAGGAATCTGTACTGCTAAGGGATCTGTGTCCATAAAAGGGATCTGTGTGGAGCCAGGGGATCTCTGTGCATTAAAGGGATCTGTGTGCATTAAAGGGATTTGTGTAAAACCAAGGGATCTCTGTGCATAAAAGGGATCTGTGTAAAACCAAGGGATCTGTGTGCATCAAAGGGATTTGTGTGCATAAAAGGGATCTGTGTGCAGCCAGGGAATCCCTGTACATCCCAGGGATCTGTGTGCATAAAAAGGGATCTGTGTGCAGCCAATGGATCCCTGTACATCCCAGGGATCTGTGTGCAGAAAAGGGATTGTGTGTGAAACCAAGGGATCTGTGTATAACCAAGGGATCCCTGTACAGTCCTCTGTACAGCCAAGGGATCTCTGTACAGCCAAGGGATCTCTTTTCAGCCAAGGAATCTCTGCACAAACAAGGGATCTGTGTACAGCCAGGGGATCTCTTTTCAGCCAAGCTCCCTCATTGCCTGAGCTGCTCACGGGAGCCCTTGCAGGGGGAGGAACCAGATTTAGAACTCTGCAGCTCGGGGGCTGCTCTGTTACCGTGGAGATGGGTGCAGCTGACAGCACCAGCATCCAGCATCCCTGCCCTGTGTGCTGTGCTGGCATCTCAGGGAGCCCAGGCTGGGCCCCAGCTGTGCTGGGTGTCCCCTGCATGAGGGACAGTCCCTCTGCTGCCCCACAGGTGTTCCCCTGGGGGACAGAGGTGGCAGGAGCTGCCCCAAGGAGCTCTGGTCACCTCTGTGCTGCCCCTGGCCTGGGGAGTTGGGGTTTGGGTGCAGGTGGGAGCTGCCACAGCACTGAGCTGATGCAGGGGAGGCTCCTGAGGGAGGAAAGCAGGATAAGGCACATTAAACATCATTTTAGAGGCACATTAAACATCATTTTAGAGACACCACGTTGCCCATGTGCCCCCCAGCACTGCTGTTTGTTCTGCTGTGCAAGTGTTTAAACAATTTTATTTAGCTTTGGATGGAGTGGTTCCATCACCCTCCTGCACCCACCTCTCTCCACTTTATTGGCTTCACAGGTGCAGCTCTTTTAGAGGAGAGAAAATTTTAAAAAGCCAAATGTTGGGTCTTCTGAAAACAAGGTTTCACATGTGCAGCTCTTTTAGAGCAAGAGAGGAAATTTTAAAGAGCCAAGTATGGGGTCTTTCCTTCTGAAAACAAAGCTTCACAAGTGCATCTCTTAGAGCAGAAGAAATTTAAAGGAACCAAGTGTGGGATCTTCTGAAAACCAGGCTTCACATGTGCAGGTCTTTTAGAGCAGGAGAGAGAAATTTAAGAAGCCAAATGTTGGGTTTTTCTTCTCCAAACAATGTTTTGATTCCCAGGAATCCAGAATTGGGCAGAGCTCATTGTTGATCCCTGCGCACCACAAAGAACGCGAGCGCTGTGGTGAAATGCCCCATTGGAACGGGCACAGCAGGCAGGCAGCAGCCTGAGCTGTCCCTGCCGGTGGCACAGGCCATCCCTGAGGTGTCTGAGGTGTCCCTGTCCCCACAGGCCACAGCCTGAGCTGTCCCTGCTGGTGGCACAGGCCATCCCTGAGGTGTCTGAGGTGTCCCTGTCCCCACAGGCCACAGCCTGAGCTGTCTCTGCTGGTGGCACAGGCCATCCCTGAGGTGTCTGAGGTGTCCCTGTCCCCACAGGCAGCAGCCTGAGCTGTCCCTGCTGGTGGCACAGGCCATCCCTGAGGTGTCTGAGGTGTCCCTGTCCCCACAGGCCGCAGCCTGAGCTGTCTCTGCTGGTGGCACACGCCATCCCTGAGGTGTCCCTGTCCCCACAGGCCACAGCCTGAGCTGTCCCTGCCGGTGGCACAGGCCATCCCTGAGGTGTCCCTGTCCCCACAGGCCGCAGCCTACGCCTCGGAGGACGGCGTGCTGACCGAGGCCATGATGGACGCACGCGTGGCCGACGCCGTGCGGCAGCACCGGCAGAAGATGGAGTGGCTGCAGACAGAGGGTGCAGAAGCAAACAGAGACACTGCCAGGAACCCCCTGCTGCCCTTCCACCAAGGGACACCGGTGTGAGGAGCCTGCAGGATTCACCTGGGCACAGAGAACAAGGCAAAGGTTTGGTGGGGCGGCCGTGGAGAGCAGCCCGTGGTGCCAGGGAGGGGCTGCCCTGGGTCTCGAGTGCAAAAGCAGAAAAGCAAAATAGGTTCAAAAGGAAGAAATAACTGGATTTATTAAAGGAACCCTTGGTGAAACGCCACTGGCTGTGTTGGTGTGTGTGGCCTGACCCCAAATCCTTCTGAGGTGTTTCTGCACCTGTGGGAACCCAGGGATTGTCCAAGCCTGACATTTACATCCCATACATTTAAATCTGTAGGGTTTGTTCTCCAGCAGAGCCATTTCTCACCCTTTTATCCCCAAATCCTGCCCATGACACAGCTCCTTCCTCACTTGAGTTACGCTTCAAGATTAAATTTTTCTTAGAAAAGTGGATTTGGGGGAATTCACTGTTTAACACAAGTGATCTGAGACCAGCCCCACATATTTTTTCCCCAAGTAAATCACTTTTTTTTGCTCGCTTTTCCTGCTTTTTCTGCCCTTCCAGGCATTGGGCTTGAGAGCCTCAGGCTCTTCTCTGCAGGCAGCTTGCACCCAGAATTGAACAGTAAAATATTTTATCTTGAGGTGCCCTTCAGAGTAAATTTTTCTTAGAAAAGTGGATTTGGGGAATTCACTGTTTAACACAAGCGGTCTGAGAGCATCCCCACATATTTTTCCCCCAAGTAAATCACTTTTCTCTGTGGAGAGCTGACTTTGGGGCACACAGATGCAGCATGGCCTGAAGAGAGAGACATGAGTGGGGTTTGTTTGCTCCCACTGCTCTTGCCACACAAATTTTCTGCTGCATTTCTGCACCAGCTGGGAGAATGTGCCATTGTCAGGGCCTGAACACGAGCCTGCCTTGATGAGATGACATTTGTTCTTCTGTGCATATGAGGGACAGGTTAGAAAACCTCCTGATTTTTTTTCCTCTGTGTTTGAACTGGATCTGAACTCTGTGCTCTGCTCTGAGGCCTCTTGTGTAGCTACACAGCCCCAGCACGTTGGCCTGACCTAAATCTGTGCCCTTGCTGAGCTCTGCTCACACAGGAGCTGCCCCAGCCCCACTTTGGCCATGCTGAGCTGTTCCTGGCACTTTTCCTGAGATTCCTCTGCTTTTCCTGCTTTTCCTGCCCTTCCAGGCATTGGGTTTGAGAGGCTCAGGCTCCTCTCTGCAGGCACCCAGAATTGAACAGTATTGAAATATTTTCCTTTAAAATCAGGGGTTTTGTCCTTTAAGATCAGGGGTTTTATCCTTTAAAATCCGTGAAATATTTTCCTTTAAAATCAGGGGTTTTTTCCTTTAAAATCAGTGAAATATTTTCCTTTAAAATCAGGGTTTTTTTCCTTCAAAATCAGTGAAATATTTTCCTTTAAAATCAGTTTTGGATCTCAGAGCTTCCCTGTTTTCCCAGCCAGCAGAAGCCAAAAATGTCCCAAAATGTGGGGGAATCTCCCAGCTCTTCCTCAGGGCTCTCCCCACTCCTTCCCAGCCTTTTTGCACCTCCTCCCTGCCCAAAATCTGGGGAATTTCTGCTCCCAGAGGGAATTACTGACTTCAAAGGGTTGGGAAATAAAAACCACTCAGATGCAAAACATGCAAAAAACTATTTTACTGACAAACAGCAAAGGATGGGCTCGGTTCCAGGAGCTGAACTGGTTCTCTATGGTACAAACATCTTGGAAGGGAAGGAATGGCTGAAATACACTCACTTGTTGACCCAAAATAAATCACAGTGTGCTTTTTTCTATTGCCTCCCCCAGCCCAAGCTCTCTGCACCTTCAGCTGCTCCTTCAGCACAGCCCTGGCTGAAATCTGCCTGTGCAAGTTGTATTTAATACAAATAAAAATAAAAATTAGCCATTATTGCTTTTCAACCACAGTAGGGATGGTTCTGTGATGGACCCAGAGCAGAGTTGGGTCTCTCTGGTGCAGTCTGGGCTGTGCCTCTCCCTGCCTGATGCATGCAGAGGTGCTTTGGGTGCAGGAAAAAGGAAAAAAAGGAAAATAAGGATGGAAATGAGGGCAGGCAGCACTGCAGGCTCTGCCCTGGTGCTCCAGGAGAGAAAATCCTCCCCAGGGGAGAGCAGGGAGTGCCAGGAGGGGCTGGGAGCCCCTGGGGAGCAGAAATGGGGGTGCCACAGGGGGGACAGGTCCATGCAGGGCACAGAGTGACAGACAGACAGAGCTCAGGACACACGGACACAGCAGGGCCCTCAGCCCAGCCGCGGTGGGCAGCTCCTCCTGGCTCTGCCACATCTGCCCTCTCCTCTTCCTCTCCTTTTCTTCCCTCTCCTGTCCTTCTTCTCTTCTTCCTCTCCTCTCCTTCCCTCTCCTTTACTTCCTCTCCTCTGCTTCCCTTTCTTCTTCTTCCTCTCCTTCATCTCCTCTTCTTTCTCTTTTCTTCCTCTCCTGTACTTCCCTCTCTGCTTCCTCGCCTTCCTCTCCATCCCTTTCCTCTTCTTCCTCTCATCTTCCTCTCCTCTTCTTCCTCTCCTTTAATTCCTCTCCTTCCTCTCCTCTGCTTCCTTCTCCTTCCTCTCCTTCCCCTTCTTCCTCTCCTCTTCTTCTCCTCTGCTTCCCTCTCTGCTTTCTCTCCTCTCCTTCTTCTCTTCTTCCTCTCCTTCCCTCTCCTCCTCTTCTTCCTCTCCTCTGCCCTCTCATCTTCTTCCTCTGCTTTACTTAATCTCCTCTCCTTCCTCTCCTTTACTTCATATCCTCTTCTTCCTCTCCTCTGCTTCATCTCCTCTGTGTCCTTCTCCTCTTCTTCCTCCTCCTCTCCTCTCCTTCCTTCTCTGCGTCCTTCTCCTCTTCCTCCTCTCATCTTCCTCTCCTCTTCTTCCCCTCCTTTAATTCCTCTCCTCCCTCTCCTCTTCTTCCTCTCCTCTGCTTCCTCTTCTTTTCCTCCTCTCCTCTACTTCCCTCTCTGCTTCTTCTCTTCTTCCTCTCCTTCCTCTTCTTCCTTCTCCTCTCCTTCCTTCTCTGCTTCCCTCTCTCCTTCCTCTCCTCTGCTTCCCTTTCCTCTTCTTTTTCTCCTCTGCTTCCTCTCCTCTCCTTCCTCTCCTTTACTTCATCTCTTCCTCTCTTCTTCCTCTCCTCTGATTCCTCTCCTCTCCTTCTTCTTTTCCTCTCCTTCCTCTCCTCTCCTTCCCTCTTGCCATATTTTTTTCAAAATCTCTTTTAATACAACAGGAACATTTTTATTATGTAGAAAATCCCCCCCCCCCTTCCAGATCCTCGAATTTTTATGGATTTTTGCCCTGGATCAGCCAGATCAACCCTAACAGGTGTGAGCCATCACTTCACCCTTTCCAGCTGCCTGATTTTTAATGTTTCTGCTTAAATTTTTAATATTTCTCCCTAATTTTTAATATTTCAACCAAGCTCAGCTTCTAGAGCCAGGCTTTACATTCAGTCTGAGTTTAATCAGTGGAAAATTTGATTTAAAGTGCTTTTTTCTCCCCTTTTTTTTACATAACCAGTCCCAGGGGCTCAATGTTTTCTCCTTATCCCAATGGAATTTTCTCTCCCCTACAAAATGCTGTCCCCACTTGGTGATAACTGCTCAAGGAAAATTCCTTAGATCCTAAGGAATTTTGGACATCACAGCCAGGAATGACAGACAGACAGACAGACAGATACAAATATGGACCAGGCAATTATTGAGGTCCAGAAAAAACCTGGGGCTCCAAGACAAGAGGCACTAGGGAACAGCAAAAGTGGGAATGGCAGAAAAAATGGGAATATTTGGGCTTGTAATTAACAGAATTAGGTATAGGAAATTTTAAAAATGATCCCAAAACACAAGAAGTGGAGCAGGGAGGAAGAGCAGGAGTTGTGGTGTCCTTTTTGCGGCCACCAAACAGCAGGAGGCCACTGAAAATGTCATGGAATCCATGGAAAAACAAAGATTTTTCTGAGAGTTTCATGGAATCCATGGGGAAAAAAATGAGATTTTTCTCAGCATCCTTTAGTTTTGGGTTTTTCCCCTTTTTCTGCACCACCCCACTGGATACAAAAAGATGAAATAGGGGGAAATATTGAGGGAAATATTGAGGGTTCTCAGATTCTGGGGATGGCATTTCCCTCTTTTATCCCTGCTCACAAATCCCAGGATAAAACACCCCAAATCCCTGCTGGCCCTACAGGAGGTTTTGGGGTGGGGACGCTGCCCCCAGAGCCCTGATCCCAAAAGATCAGACCTCAAAACCCACCCAGGAGCAGCACCACAAAACCTCTTTGGAGCTTCCTCACATTTGGGGTCAACTCTGGGGACATTTGGGGTGTTTGGGGAGGAGTTTGGTCAGGGTGTTCGTGGTTTTGGGGTTTTGGTCTGGGTGTCTGTGTGTCCCCAAAGCCCAGCCCCACAAGAAAGGGGTGCAGCAGGAGCGAGGCTGCTCAGGGACCACTCTTGCTGCTCTTTGAGGTTTTGGGGTGTTTGAACCAGATTTTTGGGGTGATTTAACCGGGTTTTTGGGGTGTTTGAACCAGGCTCACCATTCTCAGGACCCCCTCTTGCTGCTCTCTGAGGTTTTGGGGTTTTGGGGTGTTTTAACCAGGTTTTTAGGGTGGTTTAACCAGGCTGACCCTGCTCAGAGCCCCCTCCTTCTGCTCTTTGGGGGTTTGGGGTGTTTAACCAGGCTCACACTTTGCTCAGGGCTCCCTCTTGCTGCCCTCTGGGGTTTTGGGGTTTTTGGGGTGTTTTAACCAGGGTCACCCTGCAGGAAGAGGGGCAGAGCAGCTCCTTTTTTCCCACCACCACAGGTGCCACCATCAAAGGTGCCACCTCCAAAGGTGTCACCTCCAAAGGTGCCACCACTAAAGGGGTGCTTAAGGCAGGTTCAGAGGGCAGCAATGCAAACACAAACCCCTGACCCATCCCCAGCCCTTCCTTCCCCCACAGCAACTCCAGAACATGAACCAGAGCAATAAAAACCCCAAAAACCCAAAAAAGGAGACACTGTGAAACCTGTGAACCAAAGCAAAATAAAACCCCAAAAGGGGACACTGTGCCTTCCCCCATCCAAACCTGTGACCAGCCAGGGCCTTTGTAGCCATGGGAGGCTCAGAGCAGCCAAAGGAACAAAGAAATGTGGTGGGGCTGGAGCTCCTGGAGGAGACACTTTGCATCTTCTCGCTGCTGTCCCACCTCCATCCCCTCGGCCACCACTGCCAGCAGGATGTGCAGGACAGCCAGGACAATGAGATGAGGGTTGAAATTATAATGCAAATCTCTTTTTCTTTGTTCTTGTCTGCTTTTTTTTTACATATTTACACCAGTCTGACAGTAAAACGTGGACCACAGTGCAAAGCCTGGGCTGCAGAGCGCCCAGCGCCGGCTCTGGTTGTGCATGGTGGCGTGTCCACCCGGGGCCATCCCGGCAAAATCGCGGCAAAACCGCGGCAAAACCGCGGCAATCCGAGTGCCCGGCCGGCCTGGGGGCGCTGCAGGGGCCGTCCCGTGAGGAAGAGGAGTCCCTGGAGTGCGGTTCCCTCACAGGTGCCGCGGGCTGGGGTGCCCGTTGTGGTAGAGCTTCTGTTTGATGTGCACCATGTTCCCCGTGGGCTCCTCGTACTGCCGCGCGTGGCGCTTGCGCAGCTCCTTCAGCTTACACAGCCTGGGCAGCCACCACCAGGGCGTGTCTGCAAGGCACAGGGGACAATGGGGTCAGGGTCTGTCACCCACCAGGGCTGTGGGTGTCCCTCAGGGCTGTGTCCCCAAAGCTCTGTGTCCCCCAAAGCTCTGTGGGACCCCAGCAGAGCTCCTTGTCTGCAACGAGGGGACAGCAGGGTCAGGGTCTGTCACCCACCAGGGCTCTGGGTGTCCCTCAGGGCTGTGTCCCCAAAGCTCTGTGTCCCCAAAGCTCTGTGTGACCCCAGCAGAGCTCCTTGTCTGCAAGGCAGGGGACAGCAGGGTGAAGGCTGTGTCTCCCCAGGGCTGTGTCCCCAGCAGATCTCCTTGTCCCCAGAATTGCTTCTCAGAGGCTGAAACCTCCCAGGAAATTCAGAATCCCAGCTCAGAAAGGGCTCCTGGAGCCTGCTGGGGTTTGGGAAGATTAATGAGAAATTAATTTCATTTTTATCTGAGTTTTTAGAAAGAGACTCCACGTTTCTCATTAGAATTTCTTATGGGCCTGCAGATAAATCTTCCTGCTGCTCCTTCCCTGAGCTGGGTTCAGCAGCACCATCAGTCAGGACGAGGAGAAATGGAGATTTTTGGGCACTTTTGGAGGGAATTTCCAGTCATTCCCTCATTTTCCTGTCATTTTATCTCCTACAAATGTGCAAACCCACGGGCTGAGGGGGAATGGGGCAGAGGAGGCTCTGAAGGGTCTGCTGGGCCTTCCCGGGGTTAATTCAGGATTTTACTGCTCCAAACCTGGCAAATGTGCCCAAGGGTTTTGGTTTTGATGGCACAAGTGAATAAAAACCTCTCCACATCTGGCCAGGGGTGAGGGGTGGGAAGGGATGGAAATGGGAATAATGGAAATGGAAATAATGGAAATAATGGAAATGGGAATGGAAATAATGGAGGAGGAAAAGGAGAAGAGGAGGAGGAGGAAGAAGAGGATGAAGAGAAGGAGGAGGAGGAAGAGGAGAAGGTGAGGAGGAAAATAATGAAGATGAGGAGGAAGATGATGAAGAGGAGAAGATGAGGAGGAACATGAGGAAGGAGAGAAAGAAGAGGAGAAGATGAGGAAGATGAGGAGGAAGATGAGGAGGAAGATGAGGAGGAGGATGAGGAGGATGAGGAGGAAGAGTAGAAGATGAGGAGGAGAAGATGATGAGGAGGATGAGGAAGATGAGAAGGAGGAAGATGATGAAGATGAGGAGAAAGATGATGAAGCTGATGAAGATGAGAAGATGATGAAGATGATTATGAAGATGAGAAGATGAGGAAGATGAGGAGGAGGAAGAGGAGGAGAAGATGAGGAGGAAGATGAGAGGATGATGAAGATGAGAAGATGGTGAAGAAGACGAGGATGAGGAGGAGAAGATGAGGAGGATGATGAAGATGACGAGGATGAGGAGGAGAAGATGATGAGCAAGAGGAAGACGATGAAGATGAGGACAACGAGGAGGACAAGGAGGAGGAAGACGAGAAGATGACGACGATGAGGACTATGAGGACGATGAGGAAGAGGAGAAGATGATGAAGATGAAGATGAAGAAGATGATGAAGTACCGTATCGGCGGCTGGCGCGCCAGGCGCGCACGGCGTAGTGCAGGACGCCGTCCATCCACACCAGGAACCAGCTGATGCAGAAGCCCAGCAGCAGCCCCAGCATGAGGTCGATCTCCTGCTTGGTCACATTGTCGGTCACAAAGTAATTCTCCGACGAGTCCACCACCGACTGGTCCCCGTCGTAGGGGATCACGTAGTGCACGTGGTGCCTGCCAGGAACGGGGCAAAAACGGCAAAAATCACTGAAAACTCTAATTCTGGTTTTTATCCCACCGTCCCCAGCAGCAGAGGCTCTTTGTGCTGCTGCCAGCAGAGCAAAGCACGAAAAGGAGGGAAAATATAATGTAGGGGATCACGTAGTGCACGTGGTGCCTGGGCAAAAACAGGGGAAAAACAGCAAAAATCAGTGAAAACTCTAATTTTGGCTTTTATCCCACCCTCCTCAGCAGCAGAAGGGCTGCCCTGGCTCTTTATGCCAGAAGAGAGCAAAGCATGAAAAGGAGGGAAAATATAACAGGGGATCACGTAGTGCACCTGGTGCTGGGCAAAAACGGGGGAAAAACAGCAAAAATCAGTGAAAACTCTAATTTTGGTTTTTATCCCATCATCCCCAGCAGCAGAAGGGCTGCCCTGGCTCTTTGTGCCAGAAGAGAGGAAAGCATGAAAAAGGAGGGAAAGCACAATGTATGGGATCACATAGTGCACGTGGTGCCTGCCAGAAATGGGGCAGAAAGGGGAAAAAAATCAGTGGAAATTCTTATTTTGATTCTTCTCCCTGTTATTCCCACCGTCCACAACAGCAGAAGGGCTGCCCTGGCTTTCTGTGCTGCTGGCAACAGAGAGGAAATCATGAAAAGGAGGGAAAGCACAAAAATCCCTTAGCCTAGGCCTTTTCTCTTTATTGACTATAATGGCATTACTATTGTTATTATTATTATTATTAATACATTTCAAATTAAATAAAGGTAAACAAACAATACCATAAAGCAAAAATAATAAATAAAAACAAAACCCCAGAAAAACCTAATAAAAACCCCAAAACTGTCCCTGCCCAGGTGGACACTGGAGCTGCTGTTTCTGCTCAGGTGGGCACAGGTGGCACTGTCCTTGCCCAGGTGGGCACAGGTGGCACTGCCCCTGCCCAGCAGTGACCACACACCCATCCAGGTGATGTCCAGCTCCACCAGCACAGCCCTGGCACCCCCAGTGCCCCCAGTTCGGGCAGTGCCAGCCATGCCCAGTGTCCCCAGTGCCCATTCCCGTGTCCCTGTCCCTGTCACACAGAGCACACCGAGGCAGTCCCCGAGGCCTCTGAATATTCATGAGGCTCAGGTTGCTCCATAATCACGCCTGAGAAACGTCCAAATATTGACACAAACAAAGCTGCACTCCAAGAACCTTCCCAGAACAGCCCCGATCCCTGCCGTGCCCCGGGCACGGGGCTGGCACCGGCTCCAGGGTGGCACCAGCCCCATTGTCACCTGGAAAGGGGAGGGACAGGGGTGGCAGCTCTGGTGGCAGCTCTGCTCCCGGTGCTGCCCAGTTGGGAACTGGGATTGTCCCTCCTCGGGCACTGGGAAATCCGGGCAGGGGCTGCAGGGGGGAGAGGGGACCCCAAAAGGAATGGGAGGGGTGCCATGGGCACAGGGAAGCACTTCCCGTGTGCCACTGTCCCCAAACCCCTGCACACATCTCCCACTGTCCCCAAATCCCTGCACACACATCATCCTCAAATCCCTGCACACACATCTCCCACTGTCCCCAAACCCCTGCACACACATGTCCCATGTCCCCAAATCCCTGCACACACATCTCCCACTGTCCCCAAATCCCTGCACACACATCTCCCACTGTCCCCAAATCCCCGTGACAGAGGTGCCACTCATGCCCCGGGCTCTCCTTATGATTATTTACAAGAGAAGGAGGAACCAAACAATTCCTGAGGGCAAATCCTGGGCAGCTCCAGCTGCTGCCAGGTCACCCTGTGCCACCTCCTGTCCTCAACTGTGCCCACCCTGGGGGGACCCCAAAATTCCCTGAGCTGTGCCCACCTTGGGGGGACCCCAAAATATCCCTAGCTGTGCCCACCCTGGCTGTGCTGGAACTTCCACAGGGGACAGAAATTAAAGGAACAGAAATTGAGGGACAGAAATGCCAGAGACAGGAATCCCAGCCCTGCTGGCTCTGCTCTGCTCTCTGGCTCGGGTGAGACACACAGACAGACAGACACACAGACGGACAGACAGGCGGTCCGTGTGTCCCCCCGGTGTCCCCAGGCCAGGCTGTGCCACACGGGAGGCTCGGGCTCTGTCCCCAGCGCTATTGTCCCCTGCGGTGACCTTGGGTGAGCGCCACCAGCGCTGCTGCTGCTGCAGCCACAGCACGGAGAGACAGCGGGGCTGGGACACGGGGACAGCGACAGGGACAGGGATGGGGACAGGGATGGGGACAAGGACAGGGATGGGGACTGGGGAGAGGGGCGGGGATAGGGATAAGGATGGGGACAGTGATGGGGACAGGGATAAGGAGAGAGACAGGAATGAGAACAGGGACAGGGAACAGGGGCAAGGATAGGGAACATAGATGGGGACGAGGATGGGGATGGGGACAGGGAAGGGGGACAGGGATGGGGACAAGGACAGGGACAGCGACAGGGACAGGGATGGGGAGAGGGACAGGGACAATGACAGGGACAGTGACAGGGATGTGGGAGAGGGACAGGATGGGGACAGGGACAGAGACAGGGATGGGGACGGCAATGGGACACAGGGATAGGGATGGGGACGGGGACAAGGATCAGGACAAGGATGAGGACAGGGACACGGACGGGAACAGCGACAAGGCCAGGGACAGCAACACGGGTGGGGACAAGGATGGGGGACAGGGATAGGGACAGGGGATGGGCACAGCCACAGGGATGGGGACAGGCACAGGCACAGCGACAGGGACGGGGAGGCGCCGATGCTGGGGCTCAGCCCCGCTCCCCCGGCAGGTGACAGTGACAGTGACAGTGACATCACGGCGCAGCTCCCGCCGCCGCAGCTGCCACGTCCCGGCCGGAGCGGCCCTTCCCGGGTTCGGGGCTGGTCCGGGCGGGGCTGGGGGAACAGAGACCCCCGACCCTCCCTGCCCCAGCCCGGGGCTGTTCTGAGCCGGTCCCTGCACGGGCACGGGGCCCGGAACGGGGCTGGGAGCCTGGCACAGGGTTGGCACAGCCTGGGGTTTGGAGAGCATGGCACAGGGTTGGCACAACCTGGCACAGGGATTTTGGAGAGGCTGGCACAGGGTTGGCACAGCCTGGAGCCTCCACACGCTGGCATGGACAGTGCCAAGCTGCCCCAGAGATCAGCTCCAGCAGCCACATCCCTGCAGGGAGCGTGGCTGTCACACCTGGCTGTCACCTTTGGCTGTCACCTGAGGCTGTCACCCCTGGATGCCACCCATCCCTGTCACCCCTGATTGTCACCCCTGGATGCCCTCCCTTCCTGAGCCAGGTGTGCCCCAGGAGCTGTCCCTGTCACCCCCAGCCATGTCCAGGTGCCACCCCAGGCTCTGTCCTGTGTCCCCCAGCGCAGCCCAGCTCCCCTTCCCCAGCCCTGGGGGCTCCCCCATGCCCTGGGGGTGCTGCCAGTTCTGCCCCTCCTTTTCCTGCTGCTCTGGAGGGGAAAACCTGGCCCAGATTGATGGTGACACCTCACCTGCTCAGGTGACACCTCACCTGCTCAGGGGACACATTTGTCACCTCTCAGAGCCCAGGGGAACTCCCAGCTCAGCAGGGACCAGAGCTTGCCCAGCCCAGGCTCGCTCAGGCTGCAAACAGAGGCTCAAACCACCCCAAAAACTGCAAATAGAGTTTCAAACCACCCCAAAAATCCACAAATTTGGGCCCCAGGGCAGCCTGGGCAGCTGCAGGCAGCCCCAGCTCCCCCAGGCCAGGGCAGCCACTCCAGCTCTGCCTAAAGACACAAAAAGAAATCACCAAAATCCTGCCAAGAATGAAACAAAATGCAAATCACCACCCATAATCTTTGGGTGGTCACCAACTGCAAATGGGATCTTTGATAAGTTGTGTCATCCTATTGTAGTTTTGTTAATATTATTGGAGTAAGTTTAGGGTTAGGGTCGTCATTTTAGGGTTATCATTTTAGGGTTATCATTTAAATTGGTAATTTAAAATCCTAGAGCTGTGTTAACCTCCCCATCAAACACACAGTAAAGCGCAGGTGCCACAGTGCCACCAGGATATTTTCTGAACAATCCCTTTTGCCAGGATATTTTTTCTCCTGAGGAGCTGAGAGGCCTCAGAGGAAAAGAAAAACAATAATTATCTGCTGCTGTGGGATGCAACAGGTGCAGCTTTGATTGGTCTCATGTGGTTGTTTTTAATTAATGGCCAATCACAGTCCAGCTGTGTCAGACTCTGGTTAGTCACAAGATTTTATTATCATTCCTTTTAAGCCTTCTGATGAAATCCTTTCTTCTATTCTTTTAGTACAGTTTTAATCTATAATTTTCTTTTAATATAATATATATCATAAATATAATATATCATATTATATTTATTATATATATAATATTAAAAGAAAATTATTTGTTATTTTATATATTTATATTATATATTATATATTTATATAAGTACATAAATATTTAATATATATAATATATAATAAAATATAAATATATAAAATAATAAATCAGCCTTCTGAAACACAGAGGCAAGATTCTCATCTCTCCCCTCATCCTGGGACCCCTGTGAACACCAAAACACCACAGCTCCCTCCTGACACCACAGACATCAAAAACACCTCCCTAAAATCCCTTCTGGCATGAACTGACAGCAAAAAGCCCCTTAAAAACACTGCAAAAATAAATAATGTACAGCCTTCCTTGTGCCCATCCTGGCACCTAATGCTTAAAAACACTGCAAAAATAAAGTTAATGCTTAAAAAATGGTAAAAATAATGTCAATTCTTAAAAACGCTGCAAAAATAATGTTAATGCTTAAAAACACAACAAAAATAAATCATGTACAGCCCTCCTTGTGCCCATCCTGCTGGGCCAGGGAGTGCCCCTGGGTGAGCCCAGAGCGCCCAGGCCGTGGGCACAGCCTGGGCACAGCTGGTGCTGCCGCCTGCCAGCACCACAGGGACCAACAGCAAATCCTGGGCACAGCGACAGGGGACACCCAAAGGGGAGCTGGGACCTGGCAGGGCCACACCAGTGCCAGGGAATGGGGATCCAGGCTGAGGATGGAGCCAGGGCACCCAGGACAGCCTGGCAGGGCCCAGCTGCCCTTCCCAGCAGAGTTTCCCCAGCTGGGGATGCCCTCCCAGTCCTGGCACAGGTGGCACACAGCCCCAGCCCCTCCTGAGGGCACTGCCAGGGCCTGGGCCCACACCCAGCCTGGCTGCAGGGCAGTTCCACCCACACTGGGCCCTCCCTGGCGCCCTGGGGAAGGAGAGGAGAGGATGGGAGAGGAGGGCAGGGCAAACATTTCTGCCTGAGTTATTGGCTCTGCCTGGCACTGTGACCCAGGCTGGGGCACAGGGACATCATGAATTGCAGCAGCTCAGCCCAGCACATCCATCTCCATCCATCCAACCACCCCAATTCCTCCTTCCCTCCCGTTTCTGCCACATTTCCTGGTGTTCCCCATCCCAATTCCTCCTTCCCTCCCGTTTCTGCCACATTTCCTGGTGTTCCCCATCCCTTCCTGCCCCACACCAAGCTGCAGCTCCCTCCCTCCCCTCTGCTCTTTGGCAAATTCAGTTTCTTTCTCTTCACCAAGCCCAGCCTGGGGAGCTGCTCCTGGCCCAGGGCTGGGCTCAGGGCTCCTGGGCAGAGAGCAGAGGGCACAGCCTGGAAACCAGAGGGCTCCAAACGCTGCCAGGGGGGCAGCAGGGCAGGACGAAGAGGTGGCAGAGCCCAGAGAGGGGTTGGGGACCTCCTGGTCCTGCAGGGCAGAGCTCAGCATGAGGTGGAACAACCCAGGGAAGGGTTTGAGATCTCCTGGTCCTGCAGAGCAAAGCTCAGCTCAAGGTGGCACAGCCCAGAGAGGATTTGGGATCTCCTGGTGCTGCCAGGGGGGCAATAGGGCAGGAAAAAGCTCAGCACAAGGTGGCAGAGCCCAGAGAGGATTTGGGATCTCCAGAGGACAGCAGGGCAGCAAAAAGTAGTGGCAAAGCCCAGAGGGAAGTTTGGGATCTCCTGGTGGTGCCAGGAGGGCAGCAGGGCAGGACAAAGATCAGGATGAGGTGGCACATCCCAGAGAGGTGTTTGGGATCTCCTGGGGGGCAGCAGGGCAGGAAAAAGTAGTGGCAAAGCACAGGGAGGGTTTGGGACCTCCTGGTCCTGCAGGACAAAGCTCAGGATGAGGTGGCACAGCCCAGTGAGGGTTTGGGATCTCCTGGTGCTGCAGGACACGTCAGGGTAAAGCTCAGGATGAGGTGGCACAGCCCAGGGAGAGGTTTGGGATCTCCTGCTCAGCGAGGAGCAGCTCCCAACCAGCTCTCAGAGCCTCCTGAGCTGCCTCTCCTGGCAGCTGCTCCCACACACCTGAGGCAAAGAATAAACTTTCATTTTTGCCTCCTCTCCCGTCCAATCTCGGCAGTTTGGGAGGGTTTTTGTGCCCTCTCCAGGAAATGACCCCGTGCTGGTTGTGGGCAGTGCCAGGGCTGGGTTATCTGCCCCAGAGCAGCTCTGCAGGCACAGAGGGGGCTCAGAGGGTGACCCTGGCACCTCCCCAGCCCTGGGGACACCCAGAGAGCCCTGGCACTGCTCTGCCACCCCAAACATCCCAGCAGCTCCTTCCCACCAGCACTGAAACCAGCTGGGACCAGGAACAGGAAAACTGATGGGAGAAGAAGAGGAGAACTCTCAAAACTAGGGAAAAACATCAAGAAAAATAATTAAAAAACAGCTCAGAAAAAGCAAATCCTTGCCAAAACCAAGGGGAAGACACTCTGGAAGTTTTTTGCCTTTGAAATTTGCCTTGAGAGGAGGAGCCCCAGGAGCTGAGGGCGCTGCCACATCCCAGGCCTGCTCCTGGGCCTGAGCAGAGTCCAGAGCAGCGTGAGGAACAATCCCACAGAACAGGGCAAAATTCACCTCCCCAGTATTTATATTTTTATAATTCTGGGCCTGAACAGGGTCTAGAGCAGCATCAGGAACAGTCCCACACAGAAGGCCAAAATTCACCTCCCCATATTTATATTTTTATAATTCTGGGCCTGAGCAGACTCCAGAGCAGCACCAGGAGCAGTCCCTCAGAGAAGGCCAAACTTCACCTCCCCATTATTTATATTTTATAATTCTGTTCAGCCCTGGGCCTGAGCAGAGTCCAGAGCAGCACCAGGAACAGTCCCACAGAAAAGGGAAGAATTCACCTCCCCAGTATTTATATTTTTATCATTCTGGGCCTGAACAGAGTCCAGAGCAGCATGAGGAGCAGTCCTACTGAGAAGGTCAAAATTCACCTCGCATATTTATTTTTTTATAATTCTGTTCATCCCTGGGCCTGAACAGACTCCAGAGCAGCGTGAGGAGCAGTGCCACAAAGCAGGACAAAATTCACCTCCCCAGTATGTATATTTTTATAATTCTGTTCAGTCCTGGGCCTAAAGAGAGTCCAGAGGAGCATGAGGAACAGTCCCACAGAGAAGGGAAAAATTCACCTCTGCATATATACATTTTCAAAATTCTGGGCCTGAACAGAGTCCAAAGCAGCGTGAGGAGCAGTCCCGCAGAGCAGGGTGGAATTCACCTCCCCAGTATTTATATTTTATAATTCTGGGCCTGAAAAGAGTCCAGAGCAGCACCAGGAACAGTCCCACACAGAAGGCCAAAATTCACATCCCATATATATTTTTTTATAATTTTGCTCAGCCCTAGGCCTGAGCAGAGTCCAGAGCAGCATGAGGAACAGTCTTAAAGAGAAGGGCAAAATTCACCTCCGCATATTTATATTTCTAAAATTCTGTTCATCCCTGGGCCTGAGCAGCCAGCTCCCAGCTCCAAGCCGAGCACTCCAGGGATGGATAAGGCCCAGAGATGCTGTTTGGGAGGATGAGGAAGGTGTTTGTCCAGGCATAAAGTTGTGCACAGCAGAGGCAGCACTCCTGAAGCACGGCCCGGCCTCCTCAGCGTGCTGTGTCCAGCAGGAAAAGCCACAGGGGATGAAAATCTGACCAAAGACTGATTGCAAAGCCTCCAAGTGACTGTCCTAGGAGGCCACATCCCAGCCTGGAAAAGGCCAAGCCCCAATTCCATTTCTGAGCCACAAAACCAGCACCAGCTGCAACACCCAGAGCACAAACAGGCTGGGGAACCACAAAAGCCACAATGACAAACGCTTAAATCAAAGTTTCTCACTCCCCCAGGGCTCCCATATGCCTGTACACAAAGGAAAACGCACTCAGAGCCCACGGAAAACTCTTCTTCCAGCAAAAAACAAAACACAAATTAAAAAACAACAACAAACAGCACCCCCTCCTCACCCTGCTCATGCAGGAGCCGCTGGGGAAGGTGAGGCACGGCCAGGATGCAGAAATGGTGGCACAGCTGCCACCGTGTCCCTGTCACCTCGTCCCCAGGTGGGCAGGGCGGGCACGGGGGATGCTCTGCAGGCAGAACTCACCTTCCACAGTTGCAGTGACAAACTCGGTCCTCCCCTCGGAGGTGCGGTAGGATGTAATTGTGGAATCTGTCCAGCAAGGCGTTCATGTCCATCAAGCAAGCTATTGCCTGTAAGAGCCCACAAGCGAGGCACGGGGTCAGCGCTGGGCGCTGGGGTAAAACATCCACTCCAGTTCGATTGCCGGGCACCGAAGCAGCCATAGGGAGAAGATGGGCGTGTGGAGGGACACACGGACACACGCGGAGGTGCTCGGGCTCGGGGACAGCGCGGGGGAAAGGTGGAGAGGAGGCGGGGGGGTGGCGGTGCTGATGGAGAGGAGGAGGAAGGGGGGGGGGACACACACCACGGATGGGGAGGGGAGATAAGCAAAAAATCTCTTACCATAACGATAGAGGCGCCCAGGATCATGAAAATCATGGTGTTTGCATTCATGGACATCAAGAGGGAACGGCCAGCGGTGGGGTCCGTGCGCCCGCAGCCCGCGGAGCGGCGGCCGCGCTATTCCGCAGCGCCGAGCGCGGGGCGCATCGCGCTCGCTGCCCGCACGCTGCGGTGCGGCGGGGGGCGGCGGGGCGGCGCGGAGCCCCCCGCGCACACCGCGCACCGAGCGCTCCCCCGTGCCGGGGACGCCGCGGGCTCCCGCGCCCTGCCCGCGTTATTATTTTGTAATTCTAAAGGTGGATGTGATAGGTAAAAAAAAAAAAAAAAAAAAAAAAAAAAAAAAAAAAAAAAAATTAAAAAATATTTTTAAAAAATTTTAAAAATAAAAATAATAATTCCGGCCCCGGGCTCCCCCCGGCCGCGGTGGCGGCGGGCGCGCGGCTCCGGGAGCGGGCACACGCCGGTGCAAGCACAGCCTTCATGCAGTAACTGGGAAGCGAGGCAGCCAAAGCCGGGGTGGGGGGGAGAGGCTGGGGGAGGAGGAGGCAGGCTGCAAAAAAATCACCCACTCCGGGGGAGCCTCATCGCATCCTCCCCGCCGACCCTCCCCAAAATCATCCCCGCTGCCGAGCGCCGCTAAATAAAAATCGGCGATAAAAAAATAAAATAAAATAAAATACCCCAGCCCCCAAATCACCGCGCCCACCCTCACCACCTCAAACCCAAAAAATAACCAAAAAAAATTCAGCCCCACAAGCCCTCCCGGCTCGGGGCTGCGCTGTCCCCGCGGGCAGCCCCCGGGCCGGCCCCGCTCGGGGGAGGGATGCGGGATGCAGGGAGGGATGCGGGATGCAGCGAGGGGGAAGATGCGCCCAAGGCAGCGCCGGCCGCCCCCTCCCCACCCCGGGCATTTACCTACGTGGGGAGGCGCTGCTCCGGGAGCGGCTCATGGCGAGCGGCGGCTCCAGCTCTGCGGGCCGGCCCTGCGGGGCTCCCCCCGCCCCGCAGCCGCACGCCGAGCCCCGGCAGCGGCGCTTGGCCGCGTTTCCAGAGCCACACGCCATCCTCACCCCGCCCTTCCTCCGCCCGGGGTCGGCCCCGGCCCCCTTTGCCCCTCCGGGACCCCTCCCCGCTCTCTCCGCCCGGGGGTCCGCGCTCGGAGCGGGGCGGGCCGGGGGTGCGAGCCCCGCGTTCCCCCGCGCTGCCCCCGGAGCCTCCTCCGCCCGCACCGAGCGCGGGCACCGAGTACAGATCGCGGGCACCGAGCGGGGGTCGCGGGCACGGAATGGGGATCGCTGGCACCGAGCAGAGATCGGGGGCACCGAGCGCGGGCACCGAGCGGGGATCGCTGGCAACGAGCGAGGGTGGCGGGCACCGAACGAGGGTCGTGGACACCGAACGAGGGTCGTGGACATCGAGCGGGGGTCGCTGGCACCGAGTACAGATCGCGGGCACCGAGCGGGGGTCGCGGGGGGATCGCTGGCACCGAGCGGGGGTCGCGGCCCCGCGGGTTAAAGGGAGGCAGCGGAGCCGCCCGGAGCGGGGAGCAAATCCCAGCCCGGCTGGAAACGCTCCCTCGGAAAATCCTCCCTGGGAAAATCCTCCCTCTCTTGGCCCCCACGAAAGGCCGGGCTGGGGCGGAGGGACCCCGGCAGGGCTGGGACACCAAGAGCTTTGTCCCCTCTCTGTCCCTGAGGCCGAGGGTCCGTTTGTTCCACACCGTGCTATCGGTCTGTCCGGCTTGGGAGCTGCTGGGGAAAAATGGAAAGAAAGAAGAAAAGAAGTGACCAGGCGGTAACTTTTTGCTTGTTTGGTTGTTGTTCCTTTCACAGCAAACGAGGCGAGGTGGAGGGAGCAGCACGTGGGGAATGGGTGGGAGCTCAGCTCGGTGTCCTGCAGAGCCTCCCCTCATCCCCTCCTTCCTCACGGTGAGTTTCTCCTTGCCAGAATCCAGGTGTTCCCTTTTTTTGGGCTTCTCAGAGTGACCGAAGCAGAGTTTGCTGCTGCTGGGTTTTGCATTTTTGCAAATTTGTTTCCCTCCTGCTCCTCAGGCCACAATCAGCCTTCTTATGTAATGACTGGTGTTATATAAACTCCATTCTTCAAGGAACAGTCATTAACCTACTACTGGGTATTGAAAATACCAAAATACTGTCATACAATTAAAATCACTAAATGGTGTCCTCAAATTAGAGCACAGATTGCATCGCAGATTTTTTAAATTTTTTTTTTTTTTTTTTTTTAAATTAAACCACACACATGAAACATTTGACAAGCCAGGCTCTTCATGCGAAGGAGCAGCAGGGCAGGGAAGGCACCTCTTGCTTTATCCTGTCCTGAGCTCAGAAGTGGATTCTGCCATGGAAATGCAGAGCTCAGGGAGGAGGCACCTGGTTACTCTGCCTGCTGTAGGAAACAAAAGCGTTTCTAAAGTCACAGCTGAAAAAAACCAGATGAGGAACAGTTTGAGGACAAGTCTCAGGGAGTTCTGTGGAGCTGAAGTTTTCCCAGCCCTCCCACAAGCCAGACTGGGTCAGTCTCAGCTGGGCTCAGGCACTGAGGAGAGATTTTGTCATTGGCTCGGGTAAAGCCATTTCCCTCCCTGCGCTTCTGGAGCAAAAGTCCTCCAAAAATCCCTGCTGTGGTTGGTCCTGGCTGCTGGGGATCCCAAAAATCCCTGTTGTGGTCAGTCCTGGCTGCTGGGGATCCCAAAAATCCCTGTCCTGATCAATTCTGGCTGCTGAGATCCCAAATATCCCTGTCCTGATCAAATCTGCTTTCTGGGGATCCCAAAAATCACAATCCTGATAAATCCTGCTTTCTGGGGATCCCAAAAATCCCTGTCCTGATCAAACCTGCTTTCTGGGGATCCCAAACATCCCTGACAGGTGACAAACTCCAGCCTGGTCCTGGCCCAAGTGTCACCAGCTGTGAGCCAGGGACATTCACACCTGGGCAAAGACCCTCTAATGGGTGAGCTGCCCCCACAATGGGTTTGGTAAACTCCTTCCTCACCACAATGGGTTTGCTAAACTCGTTCCTAATTAACAATGGGTTTGTTAAACTCGTTTCTAATTAACAATTAGCAGCACCCCCACCCTGTCTGTGGCTCCTGCTCAGCCCCAAGCTGTCACCACCACCCTCACCCCGAGGGGTGCACAGGTCCCAAATCTGATGCAGTGACCCATGTGGAGATGGGACCGAACCAGGAAAACAAATTCTGCAAACCTCATCACAAGTGCTGCTCCTCATTCCCTTGCAGAATTCCTGCTTTAAGTGTCTTTAACAACCCAAAAAACCCCAGCACAGGAAATTTTGGGTTATTAAACACCCATATCTGACACAGTGACCCATTTGGAGACAGGACAGGACCAAGAAAACAAACTCTGCAAAGCTCACCACAACTGCTGCTCCAACACCCATCCCTGGGCAGAATTCCTGTTTTAACTCTAAAACAGCCCAAAAAACCCCAGCACAGGAAATTTCGGGTTATTAAAGATTGCCAAACCCAAATGTGATGCCGTGACCCATTTGGAGAGAGGCCAGGAAGGCTCTGAGCTGGCACAGGGCTGAGTTTCACCACAGAGCACAGAGCACAGCCCAGGAGTGCAGAGGCTTCACTGAGGGCTTCACTCAAACCTCAGCAGCTGCCAAGAAGAATTTTTATAAAATATTAAAATTATTGTCATTATTATCACAATTAATTATTTGTATGAATTGTTGTGTTAATCCCAATTAATATTATACTTGTTATTAAATATCAGTTATTGTAATTTAAATTATTTATAACTTCTACAATTTTATAAAAAATATTCTATATTTCTATTATCTATTTATTATATTTTTCTATTATTTACTATAATTCTAACATATATTAATATATAATAGATATAACATCTATTTTTATATATTAATATATTTCTTATATTTTATATATGAAACAAATTTAATAATAGTGAAAAATTTTATATATTATATATTTAGATAATATATAGCAATATATTTATATATTATAAATTTATATAGTATATTTATATTATATATTGAATAATATATTATATAAATTATATATCATACATATAAATTATAGAAATTAAAATAATTTAAAATTAAAATATTTTTATATATTATATGTATTTATATATTATATATCACAATTAATTATTGTGATTAATTGTAATAATAATCACAATTATTGTGATCCCACCTAATCACAACTTTCAATTATTTCTATTGTCAGGAGTTTGCCCCCAATTCCCTAAATCCAGTTGAAGCCTCACAGTCTCATTCACCTCACCCAAATATTCCATATTTTACCCCAAAAAGAACAGCCACAATTCCTCAGTTTCTATTCTGAAACCAGACAAACTTAAAGGTTTTTTCATTTTTATTTGATGCTTCCAACTTTATAGCTAATAATATACAGCTATTCAGTTTTTCCATTGTTCCATTCACATCCTCACAGAGTTCAGCCATTCTGTCACATTGAAATAAAATAAAATAAAAAAAAAAAAGCACAACTGAAATATAATAAATCAAATAAATCCAAAGGCTGGAAAAATACATTATAAACTTATATTCAAGAAACATTCTCTTTATAATTAAAAACCTACTTGTAATAATTAAAGTAGGATTTAAAGAAAAAACTTGATTTGAATTTTTAAATAGGTGGCTTTTGTGTATACTTTTAATTTTATATGTACAAGCCCAACCAGTATCTCTGCCTACCTGTGACAGAATACCTGAAAAAAAACCCAAAAAAAGACACTGAAAAGGAGTTTTTAAACAAACAAACAAACAAAAAAAGATCAATATTCATTTTCCAAAATACAGTATAATCAGAACTTGAAACACATGCTCCCCTCATCTGGGTTAAGGCCTAAGAGACAGAGGTGCTTTAATAAAAGCAGACAGTATGAAGAAAAGTCCTTCCACTTTTCTCTTCAAATTCCTGTAACAGCTCATCTATTTCATTCTCCATGTCTTCTGTGTGCTGGATCTGCAAGAGAAAAAAATCTGAGCAAGCAAACTCCAAGGGCTGGATGGTTAAAAATCTCTAATAATCCAATTTTGGGTTTGCTGGGAAATCTCACTGGGCAGGCTGCACCCAATGGGCTTTACTGAACTTTATTGAGATCCCAGAATCCCCAAATTTCTGATTTTATTGAGATTCCCAAAGGCACAGATATTCTAATTCTATTGATTATTCCCAAATGATTACAAATTCTGTTTTTATAGAACAGATATTCTGTTTTTATTGATCATTCCCAAAGGCACAGATATTCTGATTTTATTGATAATTCCCAAATGATCAGACATTCTGTTTTTATAGAATATATTCTGCTTTTATAGAACAGATATTCTGATTTTATTGAGATTCCCAAAGGCACAGATATTCTATTTTTATTGATTATTCCCAAAGGCACAGATATTCCAATTGTATTGATCATTCCCAAAGGCACAGATACTCTGATTTTATTGATCATTCCAAATGATCAGACATTCTGTTTTTATTGAACAGATATCCTGATTTTATTGATTATTCCCAAAGGCACAGATATTTTGTTATTATTGAGATTCCCAAAGGCACAGATATTCAGTTTCTATTGATCATTCCCAAAGGCTCTGATATTCTGATTTTATTGATCATTCCCAAAGGCACAGATATTCTGATTTTATTGAGATTCCCAAATGACCAGACATGTTTTTCAGGTTTTTCAGGTGAATATTACTGTCCACTCTACAGCTGTCCAGTCTCTGAATGGAATGAGGATTTTACTGAGCAGCAGTGAAGGCCTGAAGTCTGGGAACTCCACAAACACAAGCCAGGAGAATGTGGAAATTCACATTTTGACACGGATTTTAGTGGAACAACTGGAAAATTCAGGAGTTTTCTAGAGCAGCAAGAAAAGGAAATTCATGGCAGCCCAGGACTGGAGTCAGATTCATCATCAATGTGGAAATTCACATTTTGATGTGGATTTTAATGGAACAACTGCAAATGCAGGGCTTTTCTGGAGCAGCAAGCACAGGCCATGAGTGGCAGCCCCAGGATTTGTGTCAGATCCATCATTCCTTCCTTTGTTTGGGAACCCCACAAACACAAGACCAGGAGAATGTGGAAATTCACATTTTGATATGGATTTTAGTGGAACAACTGGAAAATGCAGGGGTTTTCTGGAGCAGGAAGTAAAAGCAATAAATGGCAGCCCCAGGACAGGAGTCAGATCCATCATTCCTGCCTTCATCAGGGAAGCCCACAAACACAAGCCAGGAGAATGTGGAAATTCACATTTTGACACGGATTTTAATGGAATAACTGGAAAATGCAGGAGTTTTCTGGAGCAGCAAGCCCAGGCCATCCATGGCAGCCCCAGGATTTGTGTCAGATCCATCATTCCTGCCTTTGTTTGGGAACTCCACAAATCCAAGCCAGGAGAATGTGGAAATTCCCATTTTGACACGGATTTTAATGGAATAACTGCAAATTTCAGGGGTTTTCTGGAGCAGCAAGAAGATGCCATTAATGGCAGCCCCAGGACTGAAGTCAGATTCATCATCAATGTGGAAATTCCCATTTTGACACGGATTTTAATGGAATAACTGCAAATTTCAGGGGTTTTCTGGGGCAGCAAGCCCAGGCCATCCATGGCAGCCCCAGACTGGTGATTTTGCTGTACTCACACACTGGCAGAGCTCACAGATGAGGAAAGCCCCCAGCGTGGCCTCCTCGTGGTTGTCCTGGATGTCCACGTTGATGACGTGCACGGGCTGACACGTCTCCTGCTCCCTGGAGTTTAAATCTGGATAAAAAAGCACAGCAGCAAAAACTGGGGTGAAATGGGGTCAAATTTTACCCAAAAAAAGTAACAGGATTTTTAAAGATACATAGGTGTTGTGACATTTAAATATTCCAAAGTATTTTGTATAACTTACTGCGTATTTTCTTAATAATAAATTGTATTTTATATTATTTTAATATTATATACTACATATTTATTCAATATAAATATATTTGTATAAATATTCTAATTATTTTTATCCTATATTATTTTATTATTTTATTTGATAAAAATAAAATAATCTGAAGCTATAAACATATATTTTTGGTATCTATTTTAAAACATGTATTTTATAATATACCTTAATGTACTATATTTTATGCTATATTTTATATTGTATTTTATATATTATATTATATATTGTATTTTATATATTATATTCTATATCATATTTATACTATATTTTACATATTATAGTATATATTATATGTTATATTATATTTTATATATATTCTATTTTATACTACTGTTATATATAATATATTCTATTTTATATTTTATATTTTATATTACATTTTATATTTTATATTATGTTTTAATATATAATGTATTTTATATATTTTAATATATAATGTATTTTATATATATATTTTAATATATAATGTATTTTATATAATATATTTTATATATGTATTTTATATTAATATATAATGTATTTTATATATATCTTATATATATAATATATATTTATATATATTTTATATATTTTATTTTATATTTTATATTTTGTATTTTAATATATAATGTATTTTATATAATAATATATAATATTATTATATAATAATCCCTTTTATTTCAAAAAACAAGAGGTGGATTTTGACAACATATGAGTTTGTGCCTTTTTACATTTCTTTGGGAGGTCACTCCCCACGTGTCCAGCACTGTAATAATTAAACCCTCTTGTGAACATTAATTAATTGCTGTCTGTGCTTCACTCCACTGCCCAGGAGGTGTTTAATGGGATGAACTGGTTGGGAATCCTGCAGGGAATGCAGCTCACATTTGTTTATCCATCAGCTCATCCCAAATGTGTTCAGTTTCTGAGATCCACGAGCATTTCCAAAGCAAACATGGAATTTCTGTCATTCCCTTGCTGTGCACACACACTCTGAGGAGCTGCCAGCACCTTTTGGGGACAGGTGATCCCCTCTGTGAATAAATCTCCACCAATAACTGCAGCTCCTGGAGGTTCCCAGATTTTTTTGAGGGGAAAAAAACCCCAAAATTAATTTGATTTATCAGTTTAATCTCCTTACCTTCTACTACTTGATCATAGACTCTTTCTTCACACGTTAGGATCAAATCAAAAACGTCTTTGCAGTTCTGGAATCTTTCTGGTCGTGGCTTGATTCTCTTATTTCTGTCCAACATGTGTAAAATTCCATTCTGTGTGTATCTGAAGTTGCTTGAGTTAAGTATCTTTACTTGAAGGAAAGTCATGGTTTGGAGCAAATGAGCAGCACAAGGTCAATTATTAATTTATAAATCAATAATTTTAAATATTTTGAAATAAAATATTTATTTTATTTAAAATAAAATCTTTTGTTTGCAAACCTAAAAACCAGTGACCACTAAAGAAATCCCTAAGGTGTGACCTCCATCTTGCAGCTGCTTTTAACAGCTTTAAAAGGCTCTCAGAATTTTGCTTGGGAAATTATATCTATAAATATGTGACCCCCCCAACCTTTTTTTACAGAAATTTAAGAAAATTTTTTAAAAATTTCTGTGCTGTTCTGTGAGCAGGATGTCCTACATTCCTCCTCACTCTTCAAAGGCCACCTCGAGGTGTTTCAGGCACAAAGCCCTACCTGGAAATGTGAATTTCTGCAACTGAAACTCCAAAGGAAGCCAAAGAAAGCATCACAGAATCACATCCCATAAAAATATCCTGAGCTGCATAAATGGGGAGGAATGAAGAAAAACAGATTTTGTGCCTGTCAGAGCCTCATCACTGAGTGAAAGGAATCTGTGATGCTGCTTGGAGCTAAATTTGTGCTGCTGCTGTCACCTTGAGGCTCTGATTTTACATCCTGGAGCCCTTTTTTCAGGCAGGGCTCTCTGATCCCACTGTTTCCCACCTTTCTGGGATTGCACTTCCATTGGGAGCCCTCCAGGTTTGACTGCCACATAAATCTGCTGGCTGCAGTGAAACCAAACAGCTCTGAAGGGAAAGTTTGAGGGGGAAATTGGGAATACCAGGAAAATTTGGATTGATAAAGCCTGGAAGGGGATGCAGCTCTGCCTGACTTTATATTCTTGTTTTTCAGCTGTATTTTTAACCATCTGAGGAGATTATTTTTACAATTAACAGTAAGGACAACAGCCTGTAATTTCTTGAGATAATTCTGAGAATAAAACAATTTCCAGCAGCTGTAGCAATATGTAAGAGGTGAACAGGGCTCATTTCCTTGCTGAAAAGGTGACAGACAGGTATTTCTTTTCAGAAAACACTCCTGCTGTTTTTGTGACAAAGGACAAACAATTTCCTGCCTTTCTTTTAGCAGGAGTTCAAATTCTGCTGCCCAGATGTGCACCTGTGTGCTCAGAGCTCCTGTCCAAGCAAACACCCTCCAAAGCTCTCAAATCCTTCAAATGTTTAATTTCTATTAAAAATTAAACCCAGCTTTCTACCGACAAGAGTCTACTTGAAGTTGGAAATAGATTCATGTTGGAAATAAATTCCTCTGTGTGTCTGCCTCACTGCACTTCAGCTCTGTGTAATTTCAATTTTGCACCACAAACTGAGTGCTGGGATGTTCATCACAATTAAATCTTGACAATTAGTCTGATTTCTGCTGCATTGCTTTTCTCCACATCACTCCCAAGCCTTTTTTGACTCTTTTTTTCCTTATTTTCTTAAGGAATTGTCCTTTACAGCCCAAAGCAGGAACTGCACAGCAGCACCCCTGGGAATTTTCCTGGGGTTTGTCATGTTTGGGGAAAAAAAATAAAATAAAAACCACTTGGATGGAGCCATGTCAGACTCCTGGCTATTTGCAGAGCAGGAAAACGACAGAATTTCTCAAATCCCATCTCCAGAATATCTGCCATTTCCCAAAGATGCCAACATCTGCCTGCTCAGTTGGGAGGGGAGCCCTCCCCGGGCTCTGCACTCATTTCTACATCACTGCAGCTCAAAAGGGGGGAAAAAATAAAATCCACAACATCCCACACACTTCTTTGGGTTCTCTTTTTTCCCTTTCTAGGATAAAATGTTGCTGGCATCTGTCCCCTCGCTCTGCTGACTGAGCCTGGAGACAGAATTACGCACATTCCCAAACCCACACAAGATTTCCGTTCCCAGCCCAGCTCTCTGCTGCCAACTTCCAGCTATTTTTCAGTTTTTAGTTTTTATTTTTTTTTTCCAAGGGTCCATCTGCCTATAAAAGGAGACTGAGAGAAGCAGGGAAGATTTATGGATTTCCTATTTGGTTGCCTGGGATCTTTTTTACCTGGAAAAAGCCAGGAAGGGTTGGGCACATTATTGATGTGCAGGAAGGTTCTGCACATTCTTATTATTCCAAGGAATTTATTTTTATTAAATTTACTATTTATTATTTATTAAATTAACAATGAATGTGTTAGTTTATTATTTTAAATTCATTATTTATTAAATTTATTATTTATTAAATTTATTATTCCAAGGAATAATAAATATTCAATTTTTTTTCTCTTTGGGAGATCAGGTAAATGCAAATACAACAATTTATTAATGGTTTTCACCACACTGGCAAGTGTTGGATAATTTAAACTTTTTGCTCTTTGGGAGCTCAGGTAAATGAAAATACAACAATTTATGAATTATTTCCACCACACTGGCAGGTGTTGGATAATTTAAACTTTTTGCTCTTTGGGAGCTCAGGTGAATGCAAATACAATTTATGAATTATTTCCACCACACTGGCAGGTGTTGGATCATTTAAGTCAGGCTCTGCTTTGCTCCCAACAGATTTTAATTCCATTCTCCCTGTCCTGTGCATCCCTGCTCTCTTTTCAGGACTGAATTTTCTCTGATTTTCTGGGCTTTCCCCTGATTTTCTGTGCATTTTGTAGCCCTGCCATGCTGAGGACACCAGAACTTGCCCACATTTCCCTTCACCCACTGCAAACTCTTGGCAGAATAAATCCACCACATTTTTACAGAGTCCAATTCAGATTTCACCTTTAATTTCACCCTTAAACAGGCCCACAGTGTGGTGGAATTTAGCAGGAAGACTCAGCAGTGGAAAGGTTTGATATAAAAAGGAGATGTTGCAGCACAAAATTGGGTTTTTCCAACAGGCACAGCATTGCTGCTCATTCTCATGGAGGGTTTCTGTTACTGACTCTGCATTCTCTCCTTTGAGTTAAGGTTAGCCCATACTAGTGATAAAGATTTATTTAAAAAATAAAAATGTGTTTAGCTAAATCCCTAAAGTTTTCAATGTTTTTGCTACCCAAATTTAAAATTCCTGTCATGGAACCAGAAATGCCTTTTACCATCCAATGGATGGGTCTCTGCTCCAACATCTGGGTAAACATTCCTCCCTCACCCCTCCAATTTTTATCATTATTTGTCACTGACCCAAAAATCACTTTTAGCCATGAGCACCCAGCTAGAGATGGCCAAGAGATTCAAGTCTCTATCCTGTATGATTAAAGAAAAATGATCTTGCTGATCCAAGTATTTCCTTTTAACTCCCATGTGAAGCTGAAGCTCACAAGTGATTTGAGCTGGAAGTGTTGGGGCACAGAAATTAATTCTATTAATTAATTAATAGATTAATCTATTAATTCTATAGATTTAAAATCCCCATCCCCTGAAGTGTCCAAGGGCTCTGGGTGAAGCTCTGGGCATCCTGGTCTGTGCCAGCTGTTCCTGCCATGGAATGAGATGATATTTAAGGTTCTTTCCAACCCAGGCCATTCCTGAAAATACAAAACCTAATTTATTAAACCTAACTGGGCAAATGATACTTGCTAAAATGTACACACCCTTTTTAGGGGAAAAAAATAATATTTAAAGTAATGGCTGGCACTCAAAGCTTCTACATCTTCAAATAAATCTGATTATTTCCTCAAACACTGCATTTCTTCTTTGGGACAAGCAGAGCAGAGCATGAGTGGCATTTGCAGGTCTCTTTTTCATATAATTTTTTAATAATTTTTTAGTATCTGCATTATAAACAGAAAACCCTTGTGTTAAAGTTTGTCTAGAACTGGGTAATTCCTGAAGTGAAATGTGTGAGGAGGGTGAGGCTGCCCAAGCATCTTCCACCTTCAGAACCAGCTCCTTTTGGAGGGAATGAAGGTCTGGAATGGGCACAGGCACCAAAATTCCATTTTCCAGGCACAGTGGGTATGGCTGCAGTGCTGCCTTCACCCCACACCCAGGAACACACTGCCTGGGCTTGGGAATGGAAACTGGGCAGTGGGGAACACACCAGAGAAAACTCACAAGTCTTTTGTTGGTCCTTAAATGAATAAAGTCTTAATGCTGAACCATTCTATTGGATTCAAATGGAAAAAGAGCAGGGTAAGGTGGGATATTAGGAAAAAAATTCCTAATGCAATGCTTGTCCTTTGGAATGGAAACTGCAGCTTAGAATAAACCAGAGAATTGCACAAGTCTTCTGCTGTTCTTTAACTTGATAAAGTCTTAAGCTGAACCGTTCTATTGGATTCAAGTGGAAACAGAGCAAGATAAGATGGGATATTAGGAAAAAAAATCCCATATACAATGCCTGTCCTTTGGAACTGAAACTGAGCAGTTTAGAACAAATCAGAGATTGTGCACAACTTTTGTTGGTCCCTAAATTAATAAAGTCTTAATGCTGAAACATTCTATTGGATTCAAGTGGAAACAGAGCAGGGTAAGGTGGGATACTAAGAAAAAATTCCTAATACAATGCTTGTCCTTTGGAATGGAAGCTGGGTATTTAGAATAAATCAGAGATTGTTCACAACTTTTGTTGGTCCTTAAATTAATAAAGTCTCAATGCTGAACCATTCTATTGGATTCAAATGGAAAGAGTGCAGGGTGAGGTGGGATATTAGGAAAAAAATTTCTAATACAATGCTTATCCTTTGGAATGGAAACTGGTTAGTTTAGAATAAACCAGAGATTGTTCACAAGTCTTTTGCTGGTCCCTGACTTGATAAACTCTTAATGCTGAACCATTCTATTGGATTCAAATGGAAAGAGAGCAGGGTGAGGTGGGATATCAGGAAAAGTTCCTCCCTGTGAGGGGGGGGAGGCCCTGCCCAGGGTGGGTGCCCAGAGAAGCTGTGGCTGCCCTGGAGCTGTTCCAGACCAGGCTGGATGGGGCTTGGAACAACCTGGGACAGTGGAAGATGTCCCTGCCCATGGCACAGGATCAGCTTTAAGGTCCCTTCCAACCCAAACCAGTGTGGGATTCTAAAACAAGCCATCCAAAAGGAACAGGAAGATGCCAAGCTGGGCTCCAGGACATTTCTGCACCATTTGTGCCTGCATGAATGAGCTGCAAAAATCCTGCACTGTTCTTCCCAGTGAAGGACAAGCACCCAGCATTGTAATCCATGAGCTGCAAGGATAGATCCAACTGCTCCAAGAGCTGCTCCAAATATAAATCACCATAAATAAATAACCATAAATAACCATAAATATAAATAACCATGTGGCAGCCCTGCCCAAAGCTGAGGGGTCTGTCCCACACACCAGTGAAGGCAGAAAATACCTTGAGTTTAGGCCTGAGCTCAAGTGCCAGACAAGAATTGATCAGTGCTGAAGAACTGATCAGTGCTGAAGAATTTATTTGGGGTGAGAATGGACAGGTCCAGCTGCCAGAGGGAAAAGAGAGGGAGTAATGGCCAAGGGAAGGGACCAAGAGTGGAGAAGGGATGGCACAGATGCACTGGAGGGTGACAAGATGACTCGAGGATGTGGCACTGTGTCTGTGACATCAAGCAGCAGAGCTTGCACCTCATCCAGGTGGAAATTCAAGAGTTTGCTTTGGATTGCTGGGATCCAGAGTTTGATACCTGGCAGTGAGTGACAGGGAGATGTCACTGCTGCAGTGACTCCAAGGAGCAGCAGGTGAGGGAAGGGCTCAGGGCTCACACAGGACCTGGGGCTGCTCCCTCAGCCCTGAGAAGCTGGCCCAGGATCCAGAGAGGAGCAGCAGATGCAGGGCTGGGAGGGGAGAAGTGTTTTGAGGAGAAATCTGAGGGAAAGGATGAATGAAACTGCACCAGCATTTCCAAACTGGCTCTGGTGCCGCCACCCTTGTGCTGAAACTCAGAATTCCCAGTTCCAGCTGAAGGTACCTCAGACAGAGCAAAGCACAAACCCTAAATCGATTAAAAACCATTTAATTGAGCACATTTGGGAAACCTCAGAGTACAATGAAGAGCCAGCAGGGCCACTTGGCACAGGAGGCTGTAGAGATTGCAGCACGCTGGGTGAGGTGTGCAGGGAACATCCCAGGCCTGCAATCAATGCCAGTTTAAGGAATTACACTTGAAATGAAAATGGAAATTGGTTTGCAATAAAGAAAAGAGAAGTATAAGCATCCCTAATGCTGGCACAGAAGTTTTGTGTTCATGAGAAGGAACTTCAAGGCAAGAAGCATCGACTGTCACCTCACTCCACTCCCTCAAACTGGGATGAAAGTGCCAAAGAATGAAATCACTGCAGCTCTAAATGGATTTTACAAAAATCAACAGCTTCAGACTGGATCCTCCAGTCAGAATTCCTCAGAGCACGTCTGGGACTCACCCTGGATAAGGAATAAACCTTTCAGAGCACCCAGAACAGCCAGGATGGCAGAGGGTGTTTCATGTTGTTGAAAAGCATTTGCTGTTAGATCTGAGTCTGGAGTTTCTGTCATGTCCCACAGCTCAAACAGTATTTAAATAATAAATATCCAGCTCATATATTTTTAATATTTTGATGTATTTCCTTTTTAATGTGAATGAAGCCAAGATCAAAGGCAGTGTGATCAGAAGGCAGATGAAGAAGTGCTGAAAATTTGTTGCCTTTGAAAGTACCAAGATTTTGTGAAGCATTTTACAACAATTCATGGAGAAAAAGGGATTGGGATGCAGCATGTTGATTTGCAGAAATGTGTCTCTCAGAAGCCTGTTAAATCCACTTTAAACAATTCTTTCCACCCTCATCCCTTCTCTCTATTTCCAGGAGCACTGAAGAGCTTTGTAAGACATGGTGAGAAAAAAAATGAGACTTTTACTGCTCTGCTTTGGAAGAAGTTTTGCCACTGACAACCAGGCCATGATTTCTTAGTCCTTGCAAGGTTAGGCTTCAAAAAAAAAAAAAGAAGAAAATACCCAAATTCAACAAAAAAAATCAGAAAAAAATCCCTCAACAGATCTTAATGAAACATTCCAAAGTGGCTTCCAGAGACACAGCCCTCAGGAGAGAAGATGACAAGAGCTCAGCAGTTCAAATCCATGAAGAAAAAGCAGATGAAAATGTCAGATATAAAGACATGCATGAAGAGCTTACCTGAAGCAGAATTTAGGTGAGTTACTCCTCAAGACTGAGCTACACATAAAATATCACATGGGCATCCAAGTTCAACAGGAGCTCACAGAGTTAAAGCCAGATCCCAGCACCAAGATCAGCACAACTTTTTGGGGTTTTTTTGGCAGAAAAGAATCAATGTCTTCAAGGGAGATGCACAGAGTTCTTCTTCATTTCTGGAATTTTCCTCCTAACTGAAGCAGCTTTAGGGACTTCTTCAGGACATGTTTTCCACCCTCCCCAAAATTTTATAACCTCATGGAGCTAAGGAGCTAAAACTGGAATCCTGTCTGAAGTCAGGGAGGACAAATTAAGAGAGGAGGTAAAAAATGTCAGGAGCAGAGTAGGAGGCCAAGATTGCAGGGTAAGTGCAGGCTGCCTAGAAATCCTAATTAAAAATACCCCCAATCTGTGAAAACCATCTTTAATGGGAGGGTCACAGACACAGCAGTGCTGAGGAAAATAAAGAAATCAGCCATGGAGTTCCTCACATTGCTAAAGAACCCAGGAGCAATTCCTGCAGAATTCTGGCCAAATTTCCACTTGAACAGCTCCTATCCCTGGGCACAACATCAACTGCTGATGAAGATTTAAACTGAGTTTCAATTTAAACTGTTTAGCAAGTTTCACTCTTGAACAGTTTCTGCCTGCACTTGAAGGCAAAGCTCAGCAGCAATTTTTGCTCTATTTTTGTTTCAGCTTTAAGGTCACCACCACAGAATTAGAATTAAGTCCTCAAACCCCTTCAGAGAGTTGTGAGGGGCAAATAATGATAAGGACAAATAATCCTGATGTGGGGAAGGTGGGTTACATATGCAAATACAAGGTGGTGGATGGGAACTACAAACCCTCAAACCAGGAGCAGCATTTTCTATTTTTGTCCTAGAAATAACAGAGGAATGTTTTAAAAAGCAACATCCACAGCATTGTTAAATGGTTTTGGGGCAGTACTTGATTTGGGCTCAGGGAATTTAAAGGTTACATACAAGGTGGTGGATGAGAACTACAGACCCTCAAACCAGGAGCGGAATTCTCTATTTTTGTCCTAGAAATAACAGAGGAATGTTTTAAAAAGCAACATTCAGAACATTGTTAAATGGTTTTGGGGCAGTCCTAAATTGGGGCTCAGGAATTTCAATGCTACATACAAGGTGGTGGGTGAGAACTACAGACCATGGCTGTGCCTCCCTCAAACCAGGAACAGAATTCTCTATTTTTGTCCTAGAAATAACAGAGGAATGTTTTAAAAAGCAACATTTACAACACAGTTAAATGGTTTTGGGGCAGTCCTCGATTGGGGCTCAGGGAATTTAAAGGTTACATACAAGGTGGTGATGAGAACTACAGACCCTCAAACCAGGGGCAGAATTCTCTATTGTTGTCCTAGAAATAACAGGAATGTTTTAAAAAGCAACATTCAGAACATTGTTAAATGGTTTTGGGGCAGTCCTTGACTGGGGCTCAGGGAACTGAAATGCTACATTCTAAACACTCAATGGGAGATGCTGACACTTATTTTAACTCTGAGTTTTAACTGCCACATCTTAAAAGGCTTTGAAGTGCTTCCATTTTAGATCTACTGTAACCACCTACTCAACTGAATCTGTATTCCTGGCTCCATTAATCCCCTACTCCTGTGCTGTGAAATTCAACATATGCCTTCAAGGTATGAGAGCCTGTGCTCTAATTTCACTAATTAACTGCAATGAAGGTGCTTTGCATCTCTGCAGAGTGGGTTTTTAATTGTTCCCCCTCCTCACAAGTGAACAGCAGAGGTTCAGTGATCTCTCTAACCCTGCTCTGAGTGAGGTCCAGCAGCTCATTTTTGGTTGGAGCTTTCTGAAGCTGGGGTTGTTTATCTGGGCAGAGGATGTTCCCTCACAGCCACAGTGGCACTGGGCAAGGAGAGCACTCAAAGCTCAGGTGTGCCCTCACTGGGACATGGGAAAGGCTCAGGTGTGCCCTCACTGGGATTTGGGAACAAGCTCAGGTGTGCCCTCACTGGGATACAGGAACAAGCTCAGGTG
>JAWWEX010000084.1:6184083-6208008 GCA_035583215.1 Arremon brunneinucha | reverse complement strand
TACCTCCTTCAGTAATATTAAAAAAGATGGCAGTCTATTAAATAATGGGACAAAAAAGAGATTTTCTGGTGGTCTAAAGGACAAAGTGACATGGTAAATTAGTGTTGTTATTTAAAAAAGAGTGTTATATAAAGTATATAAAAATAAAAAATATTTTTAAAATAGAGTATTTTAAAAATATAGCAATCTGTGGAATAATGGGACAAAACAGAGATTTTCTGGTGGTCTAAAGGACAAAGTGACAAGGTAAAACAGTGTTGCTATCACCATCTGGGTCTGTAATGACAATATAACCTGAAACAGCCAGACCAGGAGTTCATCTGTTTTTTTAAGGACTCACTTTCAGCTTGAATGATTTTAGCAGAGAGTGAATGGAGTGAACAATGTTAGAACAAAAATCAAGTGAACACCCCCAGAACAACCCCAAATCTGCAGGGCTTCCCTCTTAGGGGAGTGGGCAGAACAGGACCCAGTGCCAGAGCTGGCCCCAGACTCTGCACATCCAGGGAAACTCAGAAAACACCAACCCCAATTGTCTGTCTGCCTTCAAAGGTGTCCCCAAAGTGACCCCAAACCCTTCTGGGCACAGACTGGGATCTCCTCCTGCCCCAGCCTCAACCACAGCCCTGAAACCACCAACCCCTCATTCCTGCAGCCCCTCCTCTCCCTTTTCTGTTCCCCACACTTTTCCTCCAGCACTATTTATTTATAGGTGCCTATTTCTGTAAACACACAAAATACACGAGGGTTTTTTTGCTTTTTTCTGCAGGACTGGTGATTGAGAATGGATACAAGTGGAAAAAAGTGCAATTTTCTGTCCCTCCCAGCCCTCCATCACATGGAACTGGTGCAGTTATGAGTCACTGTACATTTATTTTCCCTGCAATACTTGAAGATTCAAGTTTTGGTTCCGCTGGATGTGGAGAGAGACATAATATGTACAGAAGAAATTGCAGTGCTAAAAAATTCATGTTTCAATTTGATCTTTTCTTCTATGGCTTCATTTTCTTTCTCTTTGGAACAGCTCTGCTTGGATCACACACATTAAAACCTTCACCTCTAATTGCTGTAAAGTCCCTGAAGTTTGCATAAAACAAATCTGAAATCTCTGACATTCAACACATCAAAAATTTGTGCTTCCAAGGCCCATGATCCATTTAAAATGATTTCCTGAATAGCTGGAATGAGTTCCTCACATGGAATTTCATGTTTTGTACCTTGGTGAGTGGTGGTGTCAATTTTTACACAATTTATGCCCCAGGTACAATAAAATAGTCTAAAAACATCACTTGCAACAACTGGGACACAGGAAAAATGCCTGGAGAGAGCTATTAGTCTATTAGGAGTTTTTATTAAATATTAATCAGCTTTTATTAAATATTATTCAGCTTTTATTAAATATTATTCAGCTTTTATTAAACAGCTGGACACATCCAGTGTAGTGAATCATCAGGTGTTTGTGGAAATGAAAAATGTAAAAATGAACAATTCCTACAAGACAATGGGTTTGGTTTTGACCTGGTAAAATTACCCAGAAAATGGGGAAAAAATGAGCTTGGGCAAAAAAAAATAAAGTTTAATGAAGACAGACTAACAGACTGTCTCCTGAAAATGTGGAGCTTAAACTTTACAGGTTAATAATGACCTTATTTCAGGGAGTTGTTTCTGTTAATGCTATTAAGGCTGATGTGGATAAACTCCAATTTAGGACAGAGTGAGTCAGTGCCCATCACAAAGGGTCACCCAATAACCCCTGAGCATTTCCCCCAAAGATCTCAGAGGTCACTGAGAATAATTCTGAAATCAAAAACCAACCTGGACTGCACTGACTGGGACCACTGGAAATTATTATAATAATTTGTGCAGCTTCAGACATCAACTTCTGTCCACACCTCTCTTTTATTTCACTGTTATTTGTGGATCTCACACATTCTTAATAAATAGAATTTAATTAAATCTTCTTTTCAGTTTATTGTATGTTCCTTTCTGATGGCTGCAGGAAATATTGTTAAATATTAAAGCCAATGTAATAAATCCTGCAGTGCCACTGCACTCAGAGTGGGGAAGGATTTCAGGGCACAAATCATTAATTTTAGTTTTAAAATTATTAATTTTACCACATACCTTTCCACAAGAGGTAGCAAGAAAATAACCAGCAACCCTTGTAGGTTACTTAAAAAATATCTAATGCCACAAAATCAATGTAAAAAACCACCCCAAAACAAGCAGGACTAAAGCACTGTTAACTCTGAATACTAACAACTTGTAATTTGCATTATCACTACTAAGCTGTCAAATGAAAGAGTGCTTTAATATAAAAATGTGAAAATATCTCCTTCTTGGGGTGGGGAGTTATTAATTTAGGATTTCTTAAATTAGGCAATACAGATGTCAGTATCTCCCTGCATTTTGGTGCTGACAGAAGCTGTGAGTAACAACTCCTGGAAGCAGCACAGGTGCAATTTAAGTTCTCTTACACCTCGATATTAAACTACAAATTTTAACATCAATATGAGAACTAAGTTTTTGCTACAGAGGTTGCAATATTTTAATTTTCCTGCCACTAAGATTTCATGTTCATACTTTTTACTTTCCTGAAGGCTAGTTTTCTACAACAAGGGATATGTGGCAGAAGTGTATCAGCATTTTAGAACTTTTTATGGCCAGCAAGTGACACAGAGAACTTGAACTCAGAACTCCCTTCCAAAGCCATCAGGGTAAAACCAAACAAACAGAAATGTGGAAATTGCTGAATAAAAAAAAAGTTTGGCTGTAAGAGATTTACCCTTCTGCCTTCCTCCTCTGAGGGAGACCCATGACCAGAGTCTGCATGACAAAACATAAAATAAATGATAAATTCATGCTGGTTTTGGCTGGGGTAGGGTTATAATTCTGTCCCAGCAGCTGTGCTGTGGAGCTGTGTTTGCAACAGAGGATGTTTCTGTTATTGCTGCGCAGGGCTCACAGCAGCCAGGCCTGCTCTGCTCTCACCTCACCCCACCCCGGCAGAGGCTGCAAATCAAACAAGGCAGGGTGAGCAAAACCCGACCCAGGGCGGGTCACACAGCCCCGACAGCTCCAGGGAGGGGCCGCGGTTTCTGACTGCTCCTCCTGCTGCCTCGGCTTCCTCCGCCCTGTGCTGATGGCTCTGACTCTATCCACACACTCCAGACAGCCCTTCAGGCTCATTTCTGCTGCAAAATTGGAACAAAGCGTTTAAAACTTGGTTAAGTATAAAATACGCAAACTGAATGCCAGACCCCAGACTTTGTTCTCCAGCAGCACACAGAATTTGTGTCTTTTAAAGTCTTGTCATCCACTAACAAAGTACCTTAAAATTTCGTAATTCCTCAGCTTCTTCCTCTTTTAATCATGTGTTTTTTCCAACTGCATTGCAACACACTGCCCCGAAGGGGTGAGGCAGCCTGGCTTGGAGCCAACACAACATTTCCCTCAAGTTTACTGCAAATGGGCTGTTCTTTCCTTTGCTCTGCCATTTATGCTACTGCTGCTGTAACTACAAAAGGTGTTAATAAAATGAAACGTTTTCTAAATAAGGTTTTGTTGTTTTAAATTCAAATCTTGAGGGAGAGCAGAATTTTAAAAACCACCCTGCCACGTTAGGCAAACACCAGCCACACAGGAAGTGATTATTTCTGCAAAACCACGGGGGAAGGAAAGGGCCAGACATCAGAAGTAAATTTAACTTTGTCCTAAACACTCAGCTTTCAATTCCAACTCAGTCCCAGCATTATTAGAGGAAAAACAATGCCCTGTTTTCACAGATAACATCCGATGCCAAGAGTGAGCGCGAAGTGCATGAAATGCTGTCAAAGTAAGATGGCTGCCACACCAAATGCTTCTATTATTTATTCCTTCCAAAGCTTTTATTTTTATTTACATGTAGCACACAGCTTACACACAGTTGTTTTGCTTACTATGCCATCAACATGTATTTCTAATGTGAATGTTCTTGCAGCGCAAAGGGAAGATTTAGGGACACGATTTCAGGCAGGTCAGGTCTCTCCTGTCCATCTGTCTGTCCCAAGTCTCCCATCTCACCTCTGCAGCCAAGCTGAGAGCCCTGGGAGCGCTAAACAGATTAACACTCATAATCTCAAAGACATTTAGCACTCTGAACCGAATGTTCTGGTTCTCCTGCGGGAGGAAAGGGTTCCCTTTCAGGGCACAGCGTGGCTCAGTTTTCACAGAGTGTTAAAGGGTGGGAATGGACTTTAAACCCCAACCCATGGGCAGGGACACCTTCCACCATTCCAGGATGCTCCAAGCCCCATCTAAGCTTGCCTTGGACACTTCCAGGGATGGGACAGCCACAATCTCCCTGTGCCAGGGTATCACCACACTAAGAAAAATTTATTCCTAACATCTAACCTAAATTTCCCCTCTTTCACTCTGCACCTATTTCACCTTGCCCTATCACTCCAGCTCTTGATGAAGAGCCCCTATCCGGCTTCCCTGTGGGCCTTTTTCAGATGCACTCAAGAATTTAAAAAAAAAAAAAAAAAAAAAAAGGGGGAAACCCCAGGAAAAAAGGAACATTTAAGTCTCCACACGCACACGGCGAGACACAGGCGCGGCTCCACCCAAGTGCCCGGCCCGTGTTCCAGCACTGAGGCCACAGCTCCGTCAGGGAGGGCCGGGACCCCACCGCGGCCTGGTGCGGGGCGCGGAGCAGGCGAGGTAAAAACGGGGTAAAAAGCGGATAAAAGGGGGGGTGAAAAGGGCGTACAAAGAGGGTGGCAGCGAGGTGAAAAGCGGGTACAAACGGGATGAAGGCAGGGTGAAGGCAAAGTGCTGCCCCGCAACCACGGGCCTGCCGGGCCGGGCCGGGCCCCACAGCACGGCCCCATCCCTCCGCGCCTCCCTGACAGCGGAGCGCCGGCCGCACGGAGGGTGAAGCGGGCAGCAGCGGTTACCTGAGGATGTTGTGCGCCTCCATGCTGCGGTTCTGGTTGCTGGAGCACACCACGGCCACGCGGAGCGGCGCGGACGGCATGGCGGGCACGGCGCTGGGGCTGCCCGCGCCTCCCTCCCTCCCGGCCGCCGCTCCACAAAATGGCGGCGGCAGCGCGGCGGGCGGGGACGGGACGTGTCAGCAGGGCCCCGGCGCGGCCAACCGCGGCACGGCGCGGGGGAGGCGGAGCGGCCGCGGCCGCCGGCAGGGGAGGGCCGGGAGAAGGGAGCGGAGGGTGCTGGGCGAGAGCGGGCGGAGTGCGAGCTGCCGGCGAGCTGTGGGAAGCGTTGGGCGCAGCGTGGAGGGAGAGGGTTGTGCCGCCTCACCCCCGAGGACGATAAATAACATATTAAAAAATGATATTTTTATAGATGTGATATCGATATATAGATAATGATGTATTTATAAGGTGTTGGTGCTAAGAGGAGGAGGAGCGTGAGGGCTTGTTCAGCCTGGCGGCGGCTGGCCTCATTGCAATGTTCAGCTTCGTGAGGGGAAGAGGAGGGACAGGCACTGATCTCTGTGGGGACCAGGGATGGGACCCCAGGAATGGCTGGAGCTGTGTAGATGCGTTATCGATATATAGATATAGATAATGATGTATTTATAAGGTATTGGTGCTCAGAGGAGGAGGAGCGTGAGAGCTTGTTCACCCTCATTGCAATGTTCAACTTCGTGAGGGGAAGAGGAGGGACAGACATTGATCTCAATGGGGACCAGCGACAGGACCCCGGGAATGGCTGGAGCTATGTTAAGAGAGGTTTAGGTTGGATTTTGGGAAATGTTCTTCCCTCAGAGGGTTCTGGCTCCTCAGGGAATGGTCCCAGCCCCAAGAGCTCCAGGAGGGTTTGGATGCCGCCCTCAGGGATGCACAGGGTGGGATTTTGGGGTGTCTGGGCAGGATGAGGGGCTTGGACTCTGATCTTTGTGGGTTTCTTCTAGCTTGGGATGTTCCATGGTTGTAAAGCTTCTCCTTCACCTCATCCAGGGAAGGGAACGGGGCTGGGAAAGTGTTTGGAACCCCAGGAGAGGCTGAGGGAGCTGGAAAAGGGCTCAGCCTGGAGAAAATGAGGCTCAGGGGGGACATTGTGGTTCTGCAGAACTCCTGACATGAGGGGACAGTGAGGGGATCGGGATTTCTGACATGAGGGGATCGGGATTTCTGACATGAGGGGACAGCCAAGGGGGATCAGGATTTCTCCCAGGGAACCGGGACGGGAGGAGACGGAACAGCCTCAGTTCCCTCAGGAGAGGTTCAAGGTTGAACATTAAGAAAATTTTATCACATAAAGAGCGATGAGGCCTCCAACGCTCCCACCACCAAGCAGCCGTTCCGCGCCAATCCCTGAATCCCGCTGCCTCTCCGGGCTGTGGCATTAAAAAGCCCGTCAGAAAAGCGGGTTTTTAGGACAAATCTCCCTCAGTCTGGCACTAGATGGTAGCCGAATGCCGCGGCGGGGCTGGGAGGATGCCGGGGGAAGGGTTTGGATGCAGGATTGAGTCATCCCGAGGAGGAGAATTGGGCTGGACACCCTGGGTGAGCCCTGTGCCCGGGGGGATCCACAGCGAACACAACACTGCCAATACTGGTAGGATTAAATGTGGAATTCTGCATTCCAGGAGGAAACGCTGGCGCTTTTACTGCAAACTGCACAAATTAGAATGCCAAAAGTAGGAGTTATTTTTGTTATTTACCCAAATATTTCACCAGACTGGTGAAATACACTGGTTTCAGCATTGTTTTCTCGCATCCAGGTCAAAATTATCACGGTGCTCCTTGCTCAGCCCAGCTCAATCCCATTTTTCTCTGAAGTTTTTGTCATCTTTTTCCTTTTCCACTTCCGTCTCCTTGCACTATTACAATGGCAGGAGCACGTAATGGAGCAGGAGAAATACAGGGGATAAAGCAGAACATCAAAGGAACAAATCTATTCCCCAGCCCAGCTGAACTTAACTAGTGAGGCAGGACTCTCACCTCAGTGCTTCCTAAAAATATTTTCTGCCCTCGCATTGATATTTTTTTCCTTTTGTGCTTTCTGAGGATTTTTTCCCCCATTATCACCATAGAACTTCCAGCTGCCACAGCCACCATTCTCCTCCATGTAAAACCTCTCCCTCTCTGTTGTATTTTCCATCATCCATTAGGGTTATACCATTATTATTATTATTATTTAGGGTATCCATTGTTACCTGCAGAAGACAGTCATATTCCAAACTGTAAATTAAATTTCCATTTCCTCAGACTTACATCAGTGTTACCACCTGAATTACCCAGTTATCTATAATCCAAACCTCTAGTAAATAAATTGGAATATTCAGAGAGTAAATCTCTTATTTTCCCATTAATGCTGTCATAATTTTATAGTAAGCAATGGAATATTATTATGACCAGTTTGGGCAGACTTACTTTGAGTCAAGCAAGATCTTGAACCTTTAAATATTTATGGGATTTTCGTTTCTTTTCATCATCCTCTTAATTTATTAAGTTCAATGCCAAGGTGGTACAAGGCTCGTTGTTTATACAGCTGGTTTTCACATCTGGCAATTCATGACAAGATGAGGAACAGAACAGTGACATTGCTTGACAAAAGGTGACAGAAATGTACAAAATCAGTGATACTCCAATGCTCCTGAGCTGAACTGGCTACAGCAAAAAAAAAAACCCTGAAACCTTTAAAAGACCAACATTTGTCTTAATGTTCTTCAAAATTGCCTTTTCTTCCAGCAGTCCATCTCCTTAGGGATAAAAACCCAAAAATGAGGCATCAGTGAGGTGCCTAAATCCAGCAAGGTAACAAACACAGAGCAGCTCGGTGGAGTCAGCTGCAGGTGAGAATGAAACACGGCAGGAATAACAAACAAAGGAAAAGTGCTGATGAAATGCAGACCTTCAGCTCCTCAGCCACTCCCAAGTTCTTGAAGAGGGGATTATGTTCAGTACAAACACTGGGTATTATTAAGGATTCCACACATTTCCTATATTTACCCTCTACCACAAACGACTTTCACAAGGAAAAGCAAACAGGTCGTTCACCAGTGCTAAACATTTACACAAACAGATCACACTGAACCTGACAGTCCCTTTACAAAAGAGCCTTCCCCCTACTTTTTTGTTTTTTGCTCTAAGTGCACAGTTCCTAAGTGATAATAAATTATTTTTTTGTGTTACAGCAGTCAACTACATACAAACAACATGTACTAAAAACTACCTCACTAAATACCTCTCTGAAGGTAACTACTTTGTGGATATATTAAATTTCAAGTAATGCTCAGCCCAAGTTGTTTGTTTTTGTTTGTTTTTTTTTTTTTAAGAAAACAATCAGACAAACCAACAACCACTAATTCCAGAGACAAGAACACGAGGGGGACACACTTAAAACTACGAGGACTACAGGAACAGCTACACCAAGAGAAATGGGACAAATTCTCAGCACTAAGGCACAATAGAATCAGTACTAGAGTATGGCTAAAACCTTACTTCACTACAGCATCAAGTGAGGAGTTACCAGGGAGTGTTCCTACGCTCAAAACACTCGGCTACAACATCAGTGAGTTCTGTGGTCAAGAAGCTTCTACCTTAGTGCAGCTGCTTTGCTAAGGGAGGGGATTTCAGGGGGCACTCACTTCTATCTTATAATTAAGGGTTGGTTCCTACTTGCTCAACGAAATGGAGTTTTCTTATTCAATTTATCCCTTTACCTGCACTCTTTGTGAAACTACAACGCGATTCTGATGGGAGAAAAGCAGGTGTTGGATGTTGATGGTCGAAAACCCTCGACCAGAAAACCCCCGTGGGTTTTGGACAGTGGCCCCAAAATTTGTGACCACTGTAAAGCCTGATACAAAACCCACCTAAACCATGAGATTAAGCGGGCTTTGGATCAAACACAGCCTTAGCTATGGGGTTTGTGGTCCCACCAGTCAGTCCTCTTGAACCTTAACACAACTTTACCCCGCAGGAAAAAAATCAAGCACGGCTCTAAGACCAAGAGGTTTTAGGCTTAAAATAAGGGTGCTCTGGAGAGTCTTTTCAAACAGGCCCTCAGTAAGATCAGCCGCTTGCCCTTAAAAACAGACGATTTCTGGCACTTGGGGACCTCTGCTATTGATTTTTGATCCGCTGAGATGCCAAGAGTTCACCACGAACGGCTCCGGCCGAGAAGCCACCCCAGGAGGAAGGACAGCTCCGAGCTCCGCTGGGAACGCGCATCCTGCAGGTTTGGGCACAGCGCTGCCAGAACAGTCTGGAAAACCTCTTCCCGGAACGGGGGCTGCGGGAGCCGCCGGGCGCCGCATCATCATCACCATCATCACCATCACCATCGCCTCCCGCACTACGCGCGGCGCGCAGCGGCCGCCCCGTGCCCTCCGCGGGCCAGCGCGGGGCTCATGAGGTTCTCGGTGATGTAGGCCACGAGCAGGCAGATGAAGACGAGCATCACGCAGATGGATCCCCCCACGGCCGTCATGGCCACCACGATGTCACGCATGGCCGCGGGCTCCACGCGGAACTCCACGCACTGCGCGGGCGGCGCGGGCCGCGGCGGGGCGAAGCGCGGCTGCAGGCACAGGCGGTAGCGCACGCTGCCGTGCGCCTCGGCCAGCAGGTAATCGCGACACGCGGCCCCCAGCTCCACGCTGTCGCAGGGGAAGCGCGTGTAGGTGCCGTCCCAGGAGCAGTTGAGCGCGAAGCCGCGCAGGGCGGCGGCGGGGCGGGCGGGCGGCCCCCAGTGCCGCATGCCCCACTGCAGCAGCACGCTGCCGTTCCGCAGCACGTTGGCCACCAGCGCGCCGCCCGCGGAGCGGTGGGCGCGGCACGCCCGCGCCGAGCACTGGAAGCCGCGGGCCGGCGGGCGGAAGCACAGCCGCGCCCCCGCCGCCGCCGCCGCGGCGCCATCGCCGCCCACCTTGTAGGGGCACCACGGCTCGTCGGGGTCGGCGTTGGGCTCGGCCAGCCCGAGGCACAGCAGCGCGAGCAGAGGAGGCAGCAGGCTGGGCGGGCCGGGCATGCCGGCGGCCGCCGCCGCATGGAGCCGCGGAGAGGCGCGGGGCCGGTGGATGCGCGGGGCTCGGCAGCCGCCGCGGGGCCGCCAATGGAGAGGCGGTGCCGCCGTTAACTCTCGCCGGGCTGCGGAGCACCCGCCCGATGCGGCCGCTGGTGGCCGCCCGGACGCGGCTCTCGGGGATCCGCACGGAGCGCTGAGACCCCGCGGGGGCGGGCACGGGAGATGCTGAGACCCCACAGGGATGGGCACGGGGGTGCTGAGACCCCGCGGGGGCGGGAACGGGAGATGCTGAGACCCCACAGGGATGGGCACGGGGGATAATGAAACCCCACAGGGACCGGCACAAGGGGATGCTGAGACCCGCGGAGATGGGCACGGGGATGCCGAGACCCCGCAAGGACCGGCACCAGGGGATGCTGAGATCCCGCGGGGGCGGGTTCTGGGGGTTCTGGGGTGCTGAGACCCCGCAAGGACACACACGGAGGATGCTGAGATCCCACATGGGGGGGATGCTCAGACCCCGCAAAGGTTGGCACAGGGATGCCGAGACCCCCCCACCAAGTGTCTGTACAAGGATGCTGAGATCCCCCAAAGGCTGGTACAGAGATGCTCAGTCCCCCCAAGCACCGGTACAGGGATGCTCAGACCTCACAAGGGTTGGCACAGGGATGCTCAGACCCCCCAAGTGTCTGTACAAGGATGCTCAGACCCCCCAAAGGTTGGCACAGCGGATGTGCAGCCTCTCCGTGCCTCCCCTGGGCTCTGTTGTGCCCACCGGGGTCATGTCCCTCCAGGGCTTGGGGGGCTGCTCAGTCCTGTCTTGGTCAAGTTGCAGATTTCATCTCAGACCAAAAAAAAAAAAAAAAAATTTTTAATTTGTCTGTAGTTTTGATCTGGTTTTACATAGCATCCTATTTTAATTTTTATAGCAGAACATAAGCATTTGTCTATATTTAACTTGTAAAATAAAATAGTTAACATATGATTTTAAAAAAATCCTCAGAAATGTGCCTGAACACGTTGCTGTAGTTCTTCACTGTTACCTATTTAGAAACACATTGCAGTTTCCTGTGTGTGTTTCCTTTAAAAACAACATTTGATTTATGTAACTTGAAAACACAACAAAAACAAGACCCCAAGACCTATTTTTATTTCACAGCTTGAACAAAACCAAACCCAAATCATACCTGGAAGGTGATGCTTGCACATATACAAAGTATAATTTGTTTAAATAATTTTCCTTTCTGATGCATTGAACACGAATGGTCTGACATCAGGACACCTTTTCCTGTTGGATTTTTCAAGTGTGTGGATTTCCTGAGGAAATCTTTAATTTACCAATATCAAGTATTTCAAGTTATTTCCACATCTAATTTTTCACCAGATTGAATGGGGGTGTCTGCTAGCCTATGGAAAATTGCCAGGAATCTCTTTTGATACCAAGAGGGATCAATAAAAAAATAGGATCAGCACAGAAAAGGATGCTGAAGGTGCAGTTATGGCTTGGAGAACACTCAGATACTGGAGCAGAAGAGGTGCTGTGCTGCTGAAGGCACTTCTTGGCAAACTTACGTGTGGAATCCAGCCAGGATGCAGAAACTGGAGCTCTGACGGCCCTTCCTGAGCAAGGTGAGCATGTTCAGAGAGTGCCTGGAGCCAAACCAAGATTTTCCTCCTTCAAATTTTGTGTCCTTCTCCTGACAGTGATGATTGTTCCAGAGCTGTCATTGCTGTGTCCAGGGAGGAGATCTGGCACCAGCCTCTGAGGCTGCTTGTGATGGACAACTTGTGAGGAACAACTTGTGAGGAACAACTTGTGATGGACAATTTGTGAGGAACAACTTGTGAGGGACAACTTGTGAGGGACAACTTGTGATGGACAACTTGTGATGGACAACTTGTGACGGACAACTTGTGATGGACAATTTGTGAGGGACAATTTGTGAGGAACAACTTGTGATGGACAACTTGTGATGATCAACTTGTGATGATCAACTTGTGATGGACAACTTGTGAGAGACAATTTGTGAGGAACAACTTGTGATGGACAACTTGTGATGGACAACTTGTGATGGACAACTTGTGAGGAGCAACTTGTGATAACTTGTGAGGAACAACTTGTGATGAGCAACTTCTGAGGAACAACTTGTGATAACAGCTTGTGATGAACACCTTGTGAGGAACAACTTGTGATCAACAACTTGTGATGAACTCACCCTGAGTTCTGCTGGTAGATCCAAGGGTCTGGAGTGTGCTGCAGGGAGGGAAAATGGTTGGCACAGCAGTGAAGGCCCTGAACCCTTCAAAATAATTATAAAACTATGGGTTAACTACACTTCTGCACGTTTTTTGGCCTTGCACCATGGCTGAGCAAAACCCCCAATCATTTATGCAGAGCCAGGCAGGCCCCTGTGCTTTGGCTTGGCCAGCCTGGCTGTGCTGGCTCCCTGGGAATCCTTTATCTCTTTGTTTGCTCTCTTATCAATCCATCTGTTTTTTAAACCTTGTTCTGTGCAGTAAAACCCAGCCTGGGCTATTTCATGGCATTGCTTCAGCATTCTGCTGCTCAACCCTGTGATGTGTCCAAGCTGAGAAGCCCCAGCAGGATCCCAGATTGCTTCAGAGCCTCCAGCCAGACCCAGCACCACCACAGGCTTTGGCTTTTCTGCTTCTCCTCCTCTGGATTTATTGTCTCTTCTCAAGGAAACACTGAAGGAGTATCAGAACTCGCTGTGGGCCAGGCAGTGAAGCACTGACAACCTCCAGCTCACAATTTATGCAGCACTCTGCTAATTTTAGCCTCAGATGTGGCCAGGGCAGACCGTCCCCAGGGCAGAGATGTTTGCTCTCAGCTGAGGGCAGCACATGACATATGGTTCCTAAAGCACCCTCCAAGCTGGGAGCTTTGCATTCAGCTCAGTTGCTGCACTTCCCTCCGAGTCATAACTCTGAGGATTACTCACCCTGGACGTGCAAGCACAGAGAATCTGCCTCCTAATTTAGATTTTCCTGCAGCCTGAATCCACGAGCAGCCTCACCCCCATCGGGCTTCTATTTCCAGTGCTTGATTCACTTCCAGTCAGGGCTGAACCAGCCAGAGCCAGGGAGGGAGAGCTGAGCTGAACACAGCTGGGTGATGGAACCCTGGCTGCTGAAAATATTAAACTTTCTGTTTAAAATTAAAACTTTCTGTGCTGACAGGCACAGAAAACTGCATTTGACCCGAGGCTGTGGAGAAGAGTTCCAATATGGAATGATGGAACTGGGATTGTGGGTGTGGAGTTGGGTAGAAGTGGAAAACTTAAAGAGTTTGGGGTTTGAGGATCACAGGGTGGAAAACGTAAGAGTTTGGGGTTTTAGAATATAGAAATAAATATGAAGCAAGATGGAGGCTTTAGGATAGAGGCAGGTTGTTCTTCTTTACCTTTTTGTCCTTCTTCTTCCTTCTTTTCCATGGGTTTGGGTGGTTTTGTGTAATTGGACAGAAAAGTCCACATTCAGGATTTCAAGGGATCAGTTATTGGGTTAAAAGGGAAAATAATTTAGGTGTCATTTCTTAATTGGGTCGTTTATCCTTAAAATGCCTTGTAACAATAGTTGGCCATTTTGTGCATCTTGAACCCCACCAGGGTTTGGTAGTGAGCTCCTTAGTGAGCTCCATGAGCAGCTCTGGCTCTTGGCTAAAAGATAATTTCCTGAAATTGTCCCTTTCCTTATTCTGCTCCATGCCAGAGTTGGACTTGCACAGCTGATTGTGCTGGTAAGAAACACAAGCAGAATGAAAACAAAGAACCAAAACCCCCTATGAAATGTAAATTTCAAGCTCTATTACAACCAGTGGAAGAAAAACAAAAATAATCAATGCTGTCAGAATGAAAAAGGCTGAGCTTGTTGGGAAATAAATATTGTTTTCCCCAGTGCCTAAAAGTGCTTGCAAAATATGCCACAAACAAGGGATTAGAAAGAGCTCAGCTAATTCAAATAGAGAACAAAGATGCTGTGATTTTTTAGCAGGTGATGAGATTCAGGCACAATTCCCTGTGTTTGGTGATTGAGGTGATGAGGAAGGAGGACACAGCTCAGGGCAGGAGTGGGACAGCTCTGCCCTGCTCTTATCACTTAAAGCAGGCTCTGGGCTTTGGGATATCGTGATTAAACCCATTCTCTTTTCATTTTAAATTCCAGCTGACTGTTCCTTCTTTGTCCCTGAGGTCAGGCAAGTCTTTTGGAGGCTGAGTAAAGTCCCACAGGATTCAATCCACTCCACCAACAACTCCCATCTTGCTGATCAAAACCTCTCTAGAAGAGACAAAATTTACCTTGGCTCCTGCTGGGAGACTGGCAATAATCCAACCAGGCTGGAACTGCATTAGTTGGGCTGCAAATATTCCTTTTTTTTCCCTGTTTCTTGGCATGGCTGTCCCTGTCCCCATGGGGAAGAGCTCAGGGCAGCCCTCAGCTCCAGCAGGGGGGAGGCACAGAATTCCAGGGGACACTTTGAGGCCAGCAGGAATGTCACAGAGCTCAAGGGCAGGGCAGGGAGAGCTCTGCAGGGACCTGCTCCCAGTTTCTGGAGGGTCTCTGCAGCAGGAAGGTGTTCACATCCACACTCACACACTCTTCTGGCTGTGGGTGGTGCTCTCTTGCACATCTCCAGGGCAAAGAACAGGAAATTTCCTCTGGTTCCCTCCCCACCCTGCTCAGAGGATGTGTTAAAGAAACACAAAATCATTTATGGAGACAGATTCCTTTGTATTTGAGTGAGTCCAGGGACCAGCTCAAGCACCCCTCTGCTGCCCAGGGGGGTAAAAAACACCCCCAAAACCAGCCCAAAAACCCTCTCCAGCTCAGAAAGGGGATGTGAAGAGCAAGAGGGCGAAGAACACAGTAAATCAAAAAGTGCTCCTAAGAAAAGCAGCAGGGTAAGATCATCCCCAGTCTGAGAGAGCTCTGAGGCAGCAGTGGCCCCACACTGAGATGGGATTTTCATATTTTCACCTGCAAACCCCCTCTTTCTTTGGGGGAGTTCCCTCCTCCTGCATTGCTCTGGGCAGTGTTTCTCTCCCATCCCCTCATTCCTGCAGCATCCTGGATTTCCAGCAGCTCTCAGAAGTAATCATCCTTCTTGCCAGCACCTCCCTGCCTTCCCACAGGCTCCTTCTGCTCTTGGACAAGCTCCAGGTCATCGTTGTCATCCACCTCCCCTCCATGATCCTCCTGGGGACACAGGGAACAGCCAGGAAGGGAAAAAATCAGCAAAAAGGAAATCCTGGAGAAGGAGACCCTAAAGCAAACCACGCTGTCCCTGAGCAGAACTGTTCCACCAAACCAGCCCAGCTTTGGAAACCTGGGAGAACAGGGGAGAACCAACCTCTGGTGGCACCTTCAGAGGTGTTTTAGGCACATTTTAATATCCTGGCAGTGCAATGGAGCTTTGATATCTCAGCTTTGGCACCTCAGCCTGTCGCCTCTGCTGCACGAGGGGCAGATGGAAGGAGCAGGAGCTGATATTTTACATCCTCCACATTTCAAACTGTGTCACAACCCCAGCCAGGCCATGCAGAGCCTCCAGGGAGGATTTTAGCTCCAAGCATCCATTGGAGACACCTACAAGAGGCCTGGAATCATCACTCAGGGAGAGGAGACCTGACACCAACCCTGATCTGTATTTCCCTTCATTCCCAAACCCTCAACAATTTTGGGGAAACTGCAGAAAAACCCCCCAGGAACCACTCATTAAGGGCTGGGAGAGAATGAATGAGTCTGGGAGAGGATTCATTTCTATCTCTGAAGGTATCAGGGTGATCCTGTCCAGCTCATGCTTGAAAAACATTGATCTGGCATTGCTGCACTGGCACAGCCTTGATTCCTGCTGGGATTGATTCCTGTTGTGATTCCCCCTAAAATTCCTCCTATAATTCCTCCTGTGATTCCCCCTGTGATTGATTCCTGCTGTGATTCCTGCTGTGATTCCTGCTGTGATTCCTTCTATAACTCCTCCTGTGATTCCTCCTATAATTCCTCCTGTAATTTCTCGTATAATTCCTACTGTGATTGATTCCTGCTGTGATTCCTACAGTGATTCCTTGTATAATTCTTCCTGTGATTCATCCTATATTTCCTCCTATAATTCTTCCTGTGATTCCTCCTATAATTCCTCCTGTGACTGATTCCTGCTGTGATTCCTCCTGTGATTCTCCTTAAAATTCCTCCTATAATTTCTCCTGTTTCCCCCTGTGATTAATTCCTCCTGTAATTTCCCCTATGATTCCTCCTGTGGTTAATTTCTCCTAAAATCCCTCCTATAATTCCTCCTGTGAGTCTCCCTAAAATTCCTCCTATAATTTCTCCTGTAATTCCTCCTGTGATTCCTGCTATAATTCCTCCTGTAATTTCTCCTATAATTCCTCCTGTGACCGATTCCTGCTGTGATTTATAATTCCTCCTACAATTCCTCCTGTGATTCCTCCTATGATTGATTCCTGCAGTGATTCCTTCTAAAATCCTTCTTATAATTCATCCTGTGATTCCTCCTATAATTCCTCCTACAATTCCCCCCATTTGCTGTTTGGGAGCACCCCACACCTCACCTGCTGCAGGTGGGTGCAGACAGAAAAGAGGAGGGCACAAAGAGCACAAAGGGTGCTCTGAACACCTGGAAAAGGCAGCAGTGGGCTTCAGATTTGTTGTGGACACCTCACAGAGCAGGCAGAGGCAGACCTGGAGTCCCTGCTCACCCCTGGCTCCCCAAAATCTGAATCCCCCCAAATTCCTGGCTGCCAACCCCCCCAGGTGACCCCACAGCAGAGAGGAAAGAGGAAGAACCTTGGTGTCGTACAATTTCTTGCTCCTGATCTTCTTGGTAATCCTCCAGTGGCTCTTCCCTGGGCTTGGCAGCTCTGCCAGCATCCTGGAAAACACAGGCAGGGTTGGGAGTGCCCAGGTGTCAGAATTCAGGACATCCCTCTGTCTGTCTGTCTGTCCCTGCCAGGGGGCTCAGAGACCCTGGCACAGAGCCCAAGACTCTGTGACTTTGATTATGACCCATGGAAAAAATCACCAATTTATATGAAGATCTACAAGCCACAAAAGTTTAAGTAGAATGATAGTGAATTTATCATGGGGTGAAAAATAGATTTTTTGGGGTTTTTAGAATGGGGGTTCAGGGGGCAAGGTGGAGGGATCTGGGTGTGTCCAGCCTTTCTCCTTCTTCTTCTTCTTGGCTTCCATCTTCAGGGTGATGGTGGCACTTTTGGATTGGTTTAGAGTGGAAGCTCACTGTTTGACACAGGTGATAGGTATTGGGAAGGAATTGTAAATATTGTAAATGTAGTTTTTAGTGTAAAAAGATAAAACCAGAGTGCCTCTGTCTGTCCTGCTGAGCAGACCTCGGCAGATCAGGAGAAAGAATTTTATAGATAAGAAGCAATAAACAACCTTGAGAATGAGAAATGAAGAGTTCTGACTCCTTCAAGTGCCAGGCTGAAAAGAGACTTTGTGACACATTTTGGGGCTGGTAAAAGAGATTTTCTGACACATTTTGGGGTCACCATGAGCACCCAAAGCCCCGAGACCCAGCCCTGCCAGGACCAGCTCCTGCCTCACACCCCAGGGCAGATCAGGGATCAGGGGGAGCAGAGGGACAATCAGGCAGCACAAACTCCATTTATTTTTTGCCATCCAGTCTCTTTTCCCAGCTGCTGGCAGTTCTCTCTCCTGCAGCAGGAGGGCCCCAGGGCTGTTGCATCTGGAAAATTTTGGGATATTTAGGGTAGAGCTTTAGGGAGCACTGCACAGCCAGAGCTGAGAGCCAGGTATTTATATCACTAATTCTTTCCACATTTTCACTAATCTCAAGGAGGTGCCAGCACCTCTCTCTTATTTGATTTCATTGGCCTGGATTTCTTTTTTTTCCTTTCTTAATCCCACCATTAATCATGATTTTAGAGCCTGACAGATAAAACACTCCTTTGCTTTTTTAAAAACAAGCAACGTTCAGCTGCTTGTCAAAACAAATGAACATTTCCCTGATGCAGAGTCTGGCTTCAGGCAGCAAGAAACACTTGGTGAAACAAATGGATTCCATCTGCAGGGAAGCAAACAAGGAGGCAGAGCTCTGAGATGCTGCCAGGAACCTTGCACAGGGCTGCACTGACCAGAACCCAGCACAAACTCAGATTACTGTCTCTGGTTCTGCTCCCAAGTGCATCAAAGTCCCTCATTCCACATCTCCACATCCACAAAGGTGTTGCAAGTGCCAACAGGGGACTTCAAAAGCGGAGAGGACAAGGCCAGAGCAAGGAAATTGTCTTTAGAAAATTTAGGAAATTATCTTTTAGCCATGCACCAGCCATTCTGATGCATGGCTAAAAGATAATTTCCTGAACTCTGGCACCTTTGATTATTCTGCTTCTCTCTGTGCCAGAGCTGGACTTGCACAGCTGATTGTGCTGATAAAGAACACAAACAGAATGAAAACAAAAGACCAAAAAGTCCCATGAAATGTAAATTTCAAGCTCCATTACAACCAGTGGAAGAAAAAATAAGGTGGTTTTGAGCAACCTGCCAAAGAGCTTTCTGCTGCCTGCCACATCTCAGTGGGGGTTATGGGTCCACCAGGAATTTGGGTTATGGATCCACCAGGAATTTGGATTATGGATCCACCAGGAATTTGGATTATGGATGCACCAGGAATCTGGATTATGGATCTACCCAGGAATTTGGATTATGGATCCACCAGGAATTTGGATTGTGGATCCACCAGGAATTTGGATTATGGATCCACCAGAAATTTGGATTATGGATCCACCAGGAATCTGGATTATGGATCCACCTGGGAATTTGGATTATGGATCCACCAGAATTTTGGATTATGGATCCACCAGAATTTTGGATTATGGATCCACCAGGAATTGGGATTATGGATCCAGACAGGAATTTGGATTATGGATCCACCAGGAATTTTGATGTTTCCCTTCCAGCCCTTCAGCTCTCTTGCCCACCCACCATCCCCAGCTGGGATCCCTCCTGGCCCTGCTGGCTGTCACCTTTGGTGGCTTCTCCTTCCACTCTTCTTTAACTCTGGGCTCCTTGAGCTTCTCCGAGCCTCCCACCTTCTCCTCAAAGTCAGGTCTCTCCAGCTCAGCCTCCTCAAACTCATCCTCCCCCTGGTTGTTGGGGTCCTGGGCAGGATCTGCAGCATCATCTGGCACCTGGACAGGAAAAGCCTCTTGTGGCTTTTATTTATTTATTTTTATTTATTTATTTTTATTTATTTATTTTATTTATTTATTTTATTTATTTATTCCCTCAGGAGGCAGCAACCTGCCTCCCCCAGCAAGCCTGGAGCACTTGCACCTCTCCAAACCTGTTGGTGTTTGTTAAAAAAACCCCAAACCATCTTTGTTATCCCTCTGCACCCAGGGAGTTTGGAGTTCACAGAAACTTCTGGGTAATTATTGACTGATTGAGCTCTTATTATTGGATGGACTCTTATAGCCAGAGTTGCATCCAGGTGAAACAGGGCAGGATGAGAAGGTGGAAACTTCTCCCAGCCAGGCTGGGCAGGGCTTGGAGCACCCTGGGACAGTGGAAGGTGGAGTGAGATGAGATTTAAGGTTCTTTCCAAGCCTTGGAGCACCCTGGGACAGTGGGAGGTGGCCAGGGATGGGGTCAGATGAGATTTAAGGTCCCTCCCAAGCTTTGAAGGGTTTGTGATGCTCTGGTCACTCACCATGGGCTCCTGCACCACGGGCTCTTTCTGGGAGTGCAGCTCCCTGTCGATGACTCCTGCATCTGCCAGGGACAGGGACAAGGACAAGAATATACAATATAAAATATATATAAATACAAATATATAAATACATAATAACTAATATATTAAAACATAGGTAATATAGAGAATATATATTATACAATATGTAATGTATAACATATGACATATAACATATAATATACAATATACAATATATAATATACAATATACAATATATAATATACAATATACAATCTATAATTTAGTATATAAAATTATATAGTTATAATGATATATAATTATATCTATATAATAGATACAATTATTATATATAATATATAATTATAATATATACTATAACAGAAGCATATGTGTGTACATATAATAGTAACCCATTGGCTAAATTATACCCAGTTCAGTAAAATTAAGCAAAGGTGACAGGTTAGAAAAAACAAAATAAACTTTGTGGCAACTTCCCATTGGATTACGATGTTATATATTGTAACAAAGAGACTTTTGACTACTTTTGAGCTGTGGCTGGCTGCTTTTAAAACTTTCAAATCTCATTTTAAATTTTTAATTTTAAATCTAATTTTAAAAAAAATTTCAGTCTCACAGCCTTTGAGGCTGATGTTTCTCTGAGCAATAAATTGTTTTAAGCCCAGCAGTAGTCCCATCCCTTCAATTCAAGATAACAGTTGGTGTCTCCAAGATAATAAAATAAAATAAAATATAAAATATAAAATAAAAAACAAATAAATAAAAAATAAAAGAAAATAAATAAAATATAAAATAAAATAAAATAAAATAAAATAAAATAAAATAAAATAAAATGGATCATTTCCATACCCATTTGCAGCTCCTCCTGGTCGGCCCCGTCCCCGTGTGCCGCTGTCCCTGTCCCGGGGGTCCGGGTGCTGTCCCTGTGCCCATCCCTGGGCATGTCCTGGGCACTCCTGGGCTGGCCCTGCCCTGGCCCCGGGTCCCTCTGGGCATCCCCTGGGCTCACAGGGACCTGCCAGCTGCAAACAGACAGGATTGGGTGGGATTGGCAGGGAGGAATGATCAGCATGGACCCCATGTGCTCCAAAGGCTCATTTATTATTTTATTATACTATATTATAGTCATGTAGTATCATAAAATAATGATATATAATATAATATAATGATATATACTATAATATATTATGATATACTATGATACACTATACTATAATATACTATAATACACTATAATATAATATAATGTAATATAATATAATATAACAATGATATATCATATGATGATATATAATGGTATATACTATACTATAATATAGTATATATAATAATATATATACTATATATAGTATATATAATAATATATATACTATATATAGTTTATATATAGTATATATATACTATATATACTATATATATATAGTATATATAGTATATATAGTATATATAGTATGTATAATAATAATATATTATTATATATAGTATATACCCCATATATATAGTATATACTATATATATAGTATATATTGTATATATAATAATAATATTCTATAATATAATGTATATATTATAATATAACATAACATAACACAATATAATATACCATTACATTTTGAAATTAGCATATCTTATCTCAAAATTCACATGTAAATACATACTACATAAACCTTCTATAAAAATTTTAAAATTCTCTACAAATCCATTCCCCGCATCTGTACAGCATCCACTGGATGCCCAGAATCCCAGGAATCCCACCAAAACCAGTAAAAAAATCCCATTTTTCAAGCAAACCCACAATAAAGACAAGAAGGGGGATGCTCCTTTTGGGCAAAAGCTGAGAGTAGAAGAATTTTCTGTCACCAAAACCAGTAAAAAATCCCATTTTTCAAGCAAACCCACCACAAAAACAAGAAGAAGGATGCTCCTTTTGGGCATCTTTACCCCAAACACAGAGTAGAAGAATTCTGTGTCCCCAAACCCAGTGAAAATCCCCATTTTGAAGAGTTTTGTGTCACCAACCTGTGCGGTGGCAGCTCTCTGCTCCCTGCTGGGCGCTGCCTGCCTGGCCCTGGGGCATTTTCTGCTGCAGGTTTTGGTCCTGGCTCAGGCAGGGCCAGCCCAGGGGCCGGGCTCTGCTCGTGGCTCCTCACCTGGATGTGCATCTCCATCTCCACATCCTGCAAGGAGACACCCCTGGATTTATATCAATACATCCAAATAAATATAAATAGAAATCTATTTTTTATATTTATATAAAATAACAGCCCCAAATCTGGCCCAGAAAATCCTTAATCAAAGAAAAAGCATCCTCAAGTGCTCCAGAAGAAATGTGCAGCCCTGCCCACCCTGCAGTAGAAGACCCCTCCTCTCATGCAGCCAAAAAGGAATAATTCAGATCCAGCTTTGGCTGGGAATAGTTCAGTAATTCCAAAAAGGAAGGATGGATGGATGGATGGATGGATGGATGGATGGATGGATGGATGGATGGATGGAAGGAAGGAAGGAAGGAAGGAAGGAAGGAAGGAAGGACAAGAGCAAACTCTGATCTTCATTGTTTTAAAGCTCCAGCAGCCTTGCAGAATGTTCATCCCGGGGTTTTCCAGGGAATTCCACAGGGAAATTCCAGGGAATTCCACACCTTGTGGTTCCCTGGCTGCAGCTGGCTGCTGGCTGGCACCAGGGGCTGCTGCCCCTTCCTTCCTCCTCCTCCTCCTCCCCTCAGGCCTGGCATCTTCTGCAGAGCTTCCTTGAGCTGCCTGAACTCCTCCATCTGGGCCTGGGGGGAGAGAAGGACACAGAGAAACCTCATAAAGGGTCAAACATCTCCCTGCTGGGAGCTGGATTCATTATTTGGAGAATATTTATTATTTGGAGAATATTTATTATTTATACAATATTTATTATTTGGAGAATGTTTGCCCAGGCGGTTACCTGGGCACTGAGGGGAGAGAAGGACACAGAGAAACCTCACAAGGGGTCAAACATCTCCCTGCTGGGAGTTGGATTCATTATTTGGAGAATATTTATTATTTAGAGAATATTTATCATTTGGAGAATATTTATTATTTGGAGGACATTTATCATTTAGAGAATATTTATTCTTTAGAGAATGTTTGCCCAGGCGGTTACCTGGGCACTGAGGGGAGGAGAAGGACACAGAGAAACCTCACAAGGGGTCAAACATCTCCCTGCTGGGAACAGGGAACTCTAAATATTCTCCATTATTTAAAGAATATGTATCACTTAGAGAACATTTATTATTTGGAGAATATTTATTATTTATACAAAACCACCTGTTTGCCCAGGTGGTTACCTGGGCACTGAGGAGCTGGGAGTGAACCTCCAGGTGAGCTTTCCTGAGGAGTTTGCTCTCTTCTCTGAGTTTCTGCACCGTGTCTGCAGGAGGAGAAGAAATTTCTTTAAAAAGATTTTTTTTTTTCATTTTTCTCCAAGTGTGGCATCTCCCTTTCTCACCACAAATCCCTCCTGACCTCACAGACCTCTCCAAGCCCAGGAACCACAAACCTGCTCCAGCAATTCCTTCTCTCCAGGCTCTTCCCCAGCTCCTGCTCTCATTGCTTGCCACAGGACTCGCAACAATAATTTGATTTTTAGCATTTGCCCCTCACCCTGCAGGTTGGTGACCTCGCTGTCCCTCTCCTGCTGCAGCTGGGCCAGTTTCTGGCTGTGGCTCTCCAGGCTCTTCCTGTGCTCCAGCCTGAGGCTGTTGTGCTGCAGCTGCAGCTCCAGCAGCTGCTTCTTGACATCGTCGTGCTGGTTCTGGGGAGAAAAAAGGGTCAGGGGGGTGCTGAGATGGGCAGAGTCACAGAATGAAGCAGGGATTTATGGAAAGGATCTCCCCAGGGGAGCCAGCTCGGGCAGCAGCAGAGCCCAGCCAGGGCTGCACCCAGGATGAACCAAAATGGTCCCAAAATGGTCCCAAAATGGTGCCAAAATGAACCAAAATGAACCCAAGATGAACCAAAATGGTCCCAAAATGAAGCCAGGATGAACCAAAATGGTCCCAAAAAATGGTCCCAGGATGAACCAAAATGGCCCCAAAATGAACCCAAAATGGTCCCAAGATGAACCAAAATGGCCCCAAGATAAACAAAAACGGTCCCAAAATGGCTCCAAAATGAACCCAAGATGAACCAAAATGGTCCCAAAATGAACCCAGCATGAACCAA
>JAWWEX010000084.1:6154733-6171551 GCA_035583215.1 Arremon brunneinucha | reverse complement strand
AAATATATAATATATAACATATATTTTATTACATATTATATATTATATATTATATATTATATATTATATATTATACTATATAATATATAGTATATAGAATTTATTATATATAATTTATTATATATTATAAAATATATATATTATATTATATTATATATTATATAATATATAAATTTTTTCTATATCTATACATTAATATATTATTTTATATTTTCTATTTTTATAGAGATATTTTATATCTCTACAGATCCAGAAAACACATTTTGGGCAGCCTAATTTCCCCTCAATCATCAATATATTTTTATCCCACCAACATATTTTTATCCCATGAGATATTCACCTTCAAAGAACATCACAAAGGGATCAGGTGGCCCAAGTTTTCCACGTGAAAAATGCAAAATATGAACGAGATTTGTTTTGGGGGAAAAAAAGGCAATTCAAAACATTATTATTATTCTATTTTTATTATTATTAATATATTTATTTTATATATTTTAATAATAACAATGACAATAACAATAAAATAACAATAATAATAGCAAATAAATAAATTTAATATTTTAAAATTTAAATTTTTAAAGAAATCCACAAAGCCTCCCTGACCCTGGAGTGGCTCCCATGGCTGCCAGAAGGTGCTGAAGGAAGTTCATGAATATTTCTGTGGAACAGCGGCATCCAGTGGGCAAAGAGCAATTCCTGATTTCCTCAGAAAACCAGGACAGGGCCACAAAAACAGAGAGGTTTCTCCCCGGTATTCAGTGCTTTGCAAACAGTCCATTTTATTTTTAATTTTATTTTAAGTTTTAAATTTTATTTTTAATTTTTTTTAAAGAGAGAGTATCTTGATTTCTTTTAATTTTAAATAATTAATTTTAGTTTTGTTTTAAAAGAGAGATTAGCTTGAATTTTAATTCTTTTCCATTTAAAAATATTTAGGTTTTCATTTTTATTTTTTAAAGAAAGGAGGCTTGAATTTTAGGGTTTTTTTTTAGTCATAAAACATTTTTCATTTTTATTTTTTTAAAGAGAAATTAGCTTGTAAAAAAACCCTCAACCTGACATAACTCAGAGCCTGGATGTGCAAGCTCCTGTTTAGAAAAAGTAAGTTCTAAACAAAAGTAAGTCTTGAATAATCTCTGTAAGACCTGAATTATCTCAGTATTTATTGAGTGAGCCCAAAACTCAAAAGTAAATCCTGAATTATCTCAATATTGAGTGAGCCCAAAACTCCACAGTAAGGCTTGAATTATCTCAGTATTTATTATTTATTGAGCCCAGCATTTATTGAGCCCAGTATTTATTGAGTATTTATTGAGCTGGAAACTCAAAAGTAAATCCTGAATTATCTCAGTATCTATTGAGTGATCCCAAAAGTCAAATTTAAGTCCTGAATTATGTCAGTATTTATTGAGAGATCCCAAAACTCAAAAGCAAACCCTGAATGATCTCCATATTTATTGAGTGAGCCCAAAACTCACATTTAAGTCCTGAATGATCTCAGTATTTATTGAGTGAGCCCAAAACTCAAAAGTAAGGCTTGAATTATCTCAGTATTTATTATTTATTGAGCCCAGTATTTATTGAGCTGAAAACTCAAAAATAAATTCTGAATTATCTCAGTATCTATTGAGTGATCCCAAAAGTCAAATTTAAGTCCTGAATTATCTCAGTATGTATTGAGTGATCCCAAAACTCCAAGAATGGATCTTCCCAACTTTAACAGAGTTTTTAGGCAAAGTCAGTGGATTTTGTGTGTTCACCTGACAGGAGAGTGCTGGGTATTAAAGCTGGCAAGGTTTTACCTCACTTAACCAGGGTTTTCAAGGTGTTTCTGAGCTCAGAAGGGCAAAGTCAGCGGAGTTTGTGTGTCTTTACCTGACAGGAGAGTGCAGGATATTAATGCTGGTAGGGTATTAATGCTGGCAAGGTTTTACCTCACTCAGGTGTCTCTGAGCTCAGCAAGGGCAAAGTCAGCGGAGTTTGTGTGTCCTGCACCTGACAGGAGAGAGTCACATGAACGCTGTCATCACTGTTGGCATCACAGACGTGACACAAACGCCTAAATTGCCTCTGAAGGTAATTACAAAAGGAGTAGTCCTGTGATTTAAGGTTCAAGGCCAGGCTGGATGAAGCAACCCGGCCTTGTGGAAGGTGTCCCTGTCCAAAAGTGGGTTGGAGCTGGGGGATCTTTAAGGTCGCCTCCAACTCGTCCATTCCACGATCCAGGTGTTTAAATTCACCTCTGGCGGCACTTCAGCCACCCACGATCGCATTCCAGGCGCAAGGCTGGGACAGGAGGAGTTCAAAAAAGCATGAATTCCCTTCATGGAATCACAGAACGGTTTGGGTTGGACAAGGACCTTGGAGATCACCTCATTCCACCCCCTGCCAGGGACACCTTCCACGATCCCAGCTTGCTCCAGCCCTGGCATTGAACACTTCCAGGGACGGGTGCCTCACTCCCTTCACAGTGCAGAATCCCCCCCAATATCCAACCTAAACCCACTCTTTTAACATCCAATTCTGTTAAACCGAGCACTTGTTGGACTGAGCGATCCTAAACACCCCAAACACGCAACCCACGAGCATCCCTCCCTCATCCCCTCCCGCGGACAAACCGGGCACTGCCCCGAACCTTCCCCTAACCCACGAGCCGGGCCGGGCCTGGGGCTCCCCGCGGGCTCGCCTTGGGCTCCCCGCGGGCTCCCGGGAGTTGTAGGCGGAGCGCCCGGAGCGGAACTACGGCTCCCGGCTGCCCGCGGGAGAGCAGGCGGGGCGGCCCCGGGGCCGAGCTGCGGCTGCGGCAGCAGCACCGCGGGGACGCGGCGGCCGCGGGGACACGGCCCGGCTCCGGGGACACGGCCCGGCTCAGGGCAGCGGGGGTTTGCTACAGCCACACCGGGAGGTACCGGGATAAGGGCGGATCCCAGCCCCGGTGCCCGGCTTCACCCGCCTTCTCCGCCCGCCCGGGCGCCGCTGTGGGCATGGAGGAGGGACGGCGGCGAGCGCAGCGCTGGGCTTGTGGCTCTGGGGATCCTCGGCTCTGCCTTGGCGCTGAGGTACGTGCCTGGCTTTCCCCGGGGTGTTCCCCTCGGGATGGGGCAGCTGGAAGGGACCGGGGTGGTTCTGGCAGCTTTAGCCGAGGTGGTTCTGGTCCCTTTAAACGGGATCGGGGCCGCTTTAGCCGGCGTGGTTCTGGCCCCTTTAAACCCGGGTGGTTCTGGCAGCTGTAGCCGGGAATGAGCCCCCTTTACCGGGGTGGTTCTGGCCCCTTCATCCGGGGTGGTTCTGGGAGCTTTAACCCGGGTGGTTCTGGCAGCTGTAGCCGGGATTGAGGCCCCCTTTACCGGGGTGGTTCTGGCAGCTGTAGCCGGGATTAAGGCGCCTTTACCGGCATGGTTCTGGCCCCTTTAAACCCGGGTGGTTCTGGCAGCTGTAGCCGGGATTAAGGTCCATTTACCAGGATGGTTCTGGCCCCGTCAACCGGGATTAAACCCCGCTTTAGCCGGGGTGGTTCTGGCCCCTTTAGCCGGGCTGGTTCCAGGACCTTTAGCCGGGATTGAGGCCGCTGTAGCCCGGGTGGTTCTGGCAGTTTTAGCCGGGCTGGTTCTGGCACCTTTAGCCGGGATTGGGGCCGCTCTAGCCCGGCTGGTTCTGGCTGCTTTAGCCCGGCTGGTTCTGGCATCTTTAGCCGGGATTGAGGCCAGTTTATCCCGGGTGGTTCCGGCACCTTTAGCCGGGCTGGTTGCAGTACCTTTAGCCGGGATTTTAGTCGCTGTAGCCCGGGTGGTTCCGGCACCTTTAGCCGGGATTGGGGCCACTTTAGCCCAGGTGGTTCTGGCCGCTGTAGCCCGGGTGGTTCCGGCACCTTCAGCCGGGATTGGGGCCACTTTAGCCCAGGTGGTTCTGGCCCCTTTATCCCGGGTGGTTCCGGCCCCTGTAGCCGGGCCTGGCCCTGCACCGGCCCCGCTGTGCTCCAGCCCTGTCGGTGTTTCCCTGAGCTCCGTCCCGTTCCCGGCCGGTCTCTCAGGTAAGGCCGGGCTCAGTGAGCTGGGAGCGCTCATTCCTGCCGGGAATTTCGTTTTCCCTGGAGCGTGTGGGGAAGGAAGCTCGGAGCTGAGGCACGTGTGGCTTTTTCTCTCCCGTGTTTCTGTATTTCCAGTCTGTGAATGGAGGCCACACTAAACCCAGAATAAACCCGGAGAAGTTGGTGCAGCTGCACTGGAGGCACTGGAGGTGTTTGCTCTCATTTCACTGCCCATGCTCAGCTGCAGAATTACTTTCTGAATGTCACAAATTCTGATTTCCACCTCGCTGGGAAGCAAGCGAGCCCTGGCTCACCTTCATGGAGGTCACTTGGGCTTGGCTTTACTGCTGAACCTTCTCTCTTTTTGGCTAAGAGCCTCATGACATGCTCTGCACTTCTGTGTTGCTATAGGAGGAGTGTATTTGGCTCAAATGAGATCCCATTTTTATTTCTCCTCTGTTTAGCAACTCCCTGCTTTCCTGAAACTGCTTGCTATGGAGAATGATGCAGTTGTTCATCCTTCTAGGACCTTCCTCCGTGCTTGATTACCTGTTGAGTTTTTCATTCATGGTTTCAGGATCTGGAGGAGTGAATTATCGAGGGATGCAGCTGCTGTAAATAACCCACATCCCCCATTTCTATGGTGGGAATGATGCTGTGTGACAAGTAGATAATGGAGATGTGAAAGGGGAAGCTTCCACAGCCTTGGCAGAGCTGGAGAGGTTCTTGCCCTGCTCTGAGCTTTGCTTTCTGCTCTGAGTTGTGGGTGTCTGTGTTTGTGTCTGGAGTAGGTGATGTTTTTTGGTTCCTTTAAAAAGTTCTTTTTTGACTTACAGGGCAGTGATTGGGTGTCCTTGTGTAGTCTCAGCTCTGCCACTGGTGTATCCTCAGTACCTTGTGCCTGTTTTTCAGACTGATTTAATTCTGTGCTGGAAGGGCAGGAGTTCTTTAGGGTGCCTGCAGCATTGTTAGCAGACTGTCATTTAACAGCATCACCACAGGCTCTGTTTTATTGAAGAGTTATTTCCTTTTTAGGCTTCACAAAGGTGATTGTGTTTCCCATGCCTTCCTCTTTGCACAGCTCTGTGAGTCACTGCCATCAGAAGGAGCTTCATATCTGTGTGATACTTGGCTCAGCACAATTCTCTGCTTATTCTGATTTTGCTGTACAGCATCATATGTTTTGCCATTTATTTTGAGTGCATGTTTGGAGCTCCGTGGCTGCGAAAATCCTGTGCCAGATTCGTGCACGAAGAATCTGTTATTCTCCTGCTTTGCTCTGCAATGGGCACTGCTGGGATTGTCTGGAAGAACTGGGATGCCTTTTCCACTGAAACTTTGTCAAACGTCTGGGAAACTGCAGAAAAAAACCCGTGGGAGTGCTGTGAGTGTGGTGGTTGCAGTTGTCTCCTTCCCTTTTTCTTGGGGAAGAGGGATGTCCATGGCTTTTTCAGCTGCCTTGATGTGCAAGTGGGTGGCTCCAGGAGCGCAGGATGCTCAGAGCTGTGGCTGCTGCCTCAGAAAGGAGCTCATCCCCTGCCTGGTGGTGGTGCAGGTTTGGTTTTGCTGCTCACAGAGGCTGCTTCTGGTGGTTTCTGTGGAGTTCAGGGCTTTGAGGTCATGTTGTCCCTGCCTGTTCCCATCAAATCTGTTTGCCCTGCTCCAGAAGTGCTCCTGGGCTCGGGCAGGATTCAGGGCTGGGCTGAATGGCAGCCCTGCTCCTGCCCTTCCCGTTCAGTTCCTGTTTTCCAGGGAGAGAATGGAGAGTCCTGTTTGAGTTCTGGCTGTTTGTCAGGGATTCTAATTCATGGCTTGTCAAGGGCGTTTTTGGAGGGGCCAGAATTGTAATGCAGTGTTCTTTCACCTTTCCATAGCTCTCCCTGGAAGCTCTGATGGGAGAGAGATCCTTGAATTCTCCTTAAACAAAGAGAAAGTGCAGTCTGTTGTTTTGTGGGAGACTTGCAGAATTTAAATATTTCTTTTCCCTCTGTACCAGTGTTTGAAATTTCCAAAAACCAGAAAAAATCCTCCAGAATTTAATTTGGAATATGAAATCAGTGAAGTTCCACTGATGTGCTGGCAGGATATTCAGCTGATTGATCCTGGACCTTGAGCCACATTCCCTGATGGAATCCCAAGGGATTTAGGGGTTGAAATTTCCTTCCTTCAGCTGATTGATCCTGGACCTTGAGCTACATTCCCTGATGGAATCCCAAGGGAATTAAGGGTTGAAATTTCCTTCTTTTCCAGTGACCAGGCCGTGGAGAGCAGAACTTGGAGTTGGGATGAGCTTTGTTCCTGGCTCTGCCACCAACCCCACGTGTACCTCAGGCTCCATTTCCCATCTGCAGGGTGCTCTTGGATTCTCCAGAATCCCCAGAGCACAAAGAAAACATTTGAATTTGTGAAATGCACGGACCTGGGGGTGAGCTGATGGACATGCTGCCCCTCAAACCTTCCTGAGTGAGGAACCAAGAGCTCCTCCTCACTCTGTTCTGCTCCCCGTGCCTGCCTGGCCAGAGGCATGTCAGCAGAGATTAGATTTGAAGCTCCTGATCTGCTTTCAGAGCACACAGAGGGCAAGTTGCAGGCTGGCAGCAGGCAGGAGTGCAGTGCTGACCCTTCTGGGAGCCTCAAGGGGAATCTCAGGTTGGCAGGATGAGCTATCAAGGCTCATCAGGGATCCAGCAGGTTTTATGAGGCTCCGGCTGCCTCATGCCTTTGGAAAAATTGGAGGAGGAGGAGGAAAATTTGTGTTCCTAATAATCCCTTTGTGCCACCAGTGCTGAGGGTCCCAGAGTTGAAACACCTGTGAGCCACAGCTCTGTGTTTCCTCAGCCCCACTGTTCAACCCTCAGGACATCAGGGTTAATTCCTCTTGATTTTTAACTTTTTTAAACTCCTCAGAGTTTAAACACCTGTGAGCCACAGCTCTGTGTTTCCTCAGCCCCACTGTTCAACCCTCAGGACATCAGAGTTAATTCCTCTTCGTTTTCTCACTCCTGCAGTGAATCAGGATTTTGATTTTTGAACGGATTTTGGGGGACACTGACTGGCTTTATGGACAGGCAAGGCAATCATGTCATTAAACTTATGAACTTTTAAGTGCTTGAACTCAGATTTTAGTGGCAAATAGGAGTTGATGGCTGGTGTGAGGGAGATGCAGAGCTGAGCTTCACCAGGGCTCCACACCATCAGCTCTGGGCCAGATGGTCTCCTTGCCTCTGAGAAATATATCAGAGCAATGTCAAGGAAGAGCACAGCTGAAATCCTCTGCCAAGACAGATTTCTCACTGTTGGAATATGTTTCTGTCTGATCCTCTATTTCTAGATGATTGAAAATAGTTCTGGAAGGGATTTTGCTGAGGCTACCTAGTCCATCCTTCCCCACAAGGCATGATAAAGTGCACTGAAACCCGTCCTGATGGATCTCTGAGCTTGTTTGAGATTTTCCAGCTGCCCTGGGTGGTTGTATTTGACTTTATTAAACTGGGTTTTTTTAATATTGTGGCTTTGTCACTGCTCTGGGCACAGAAAAAAGGGATGCAGGTGGTTGATTGTTGACCTCTTAGTGCCAAGGGCCAGAAAAGTGATGGTGATTCCTGGCAGGAAATGCAGAAAAATCACTCAATGCAATAATATTGAGTTTTTGTTTCTTTTCCACAGAGGTCTTCTGTGGAAAAGTTTAAATACCATTCTCCTATTTTTTTTTCTATTTGTTTTTATTGTGAAGCAATATAAATTTAACTCAGAGATCTGTGATTGAGGAAAAAGTGGATTCAATGCAAAAGAATCACTCAATACAATAATACTGAGTTTTTGTTTCTTTTCCACAGAGATCTTCTGTGGAAAAGTTTAAATACCATTCTCCCTTTTTTTTTCTATTTGTTTTTATTGTGAAGCAATATAAATTTAACTCAGAGATCTGCTATTGAGGAAAAAGTGGATTCAATGCAGAAGAATCACTCAATGCAATAATTATTGTGGGTTTTGTTTCTTTTCCACAGAGATCTTCTGTGGAAAAGTTTAAATACCATTCTCCCATTTTTTTTTTTCTATGCAAAGACCTTCATTCAAACTTAGCAAATAATTGAGGTTTTTTTCCTTAAACAACATTACCTAGTGCTTGTGTGTGGGCAGGGAGTATTTGTTTTTATTGTAGAGCAATATAAATTTAACTCGAGAGATCTGCTATTGAGGAAAAAGTGGATTCTCATCAGCTGCTGAGCTTTTTCAAGGCTCCAGGCTCGAATCTGCAAACTGTCAGCTCCAATTAAAGCAAATGGCTGGAGCTGTTTTTCCTCCCTCCTGGAAAGAACACAGTTCATCAAAAGCCAGAAGGAAATTTCATCATGAGCAATGAGCAATTATCCCATGGGATGGAATAAGAGAGATCCACGAGATGCCCAGTGTGAACTCCCACTTGGAATCACTTTTAATTCTCCACTGGCCACACCAGCGCTGATCTCAGCAATTTGAAGCCTGAACTTGTGCTTTTGTGGGGTTTGACTGTTGTTGATGTAAAAATGAGAATTTTGAGCATCCCTGACCTTTCTGTGTGGGGTGGATTAACCCTGGCAGGGAGCAGGACTGGAAAGGTGAAATCAAGGAATTCCTCAGGAGAGTCAAAGAGATTCCAAACATTCCCCTTTTCTATTTCTTCCCCCAGTTTTTATTTCTGAGCACCTCAAGGTGCTCCCTCCCAAATTCCTGTGCACCCTCAGCCTCAGTGGGAAAACCAGGAGAGTTTGGATTGTTCAGCCCCACTTTAACCCCCCTGTCAGCCCTGCTTTGGTCACAAACCCAGAGCAGGGAGGGAAATGAAGGAATCCCAGCCAGGCCCAGTGCCCTGTGCTGTGCCACAGCTTCTGCTGGTTTTTTTATTAATTTTATTTGTGGTTTGTGCTGCTGTTTTCCTAAAGGTGCTGTTTGCATTTCAGTGTTTGAAAGCAAATATTGACCATTGTGCAATCCAGATTCATTCCATGCTTTAGTCCTGCACTTAGCAGGGAGCTGATTCATGACAAACACTCTGTGTGTCTTTGCTGCTGGCTGATCCCTGTCGCTTTCTGTTTAATTAATTCTCCACTAACAGCTGACAAAAAGCCCTTTTTGGTGCCCAGCTCTCAGTGACAAAGCCAGTTTGGGTTTTAGTGCAGATCAGTGTTACGTTTTTGGAGCAGGTTCAGTTTTCTGTGCCTGTGGTCATCAAAGGGAGGTGAAATCTGAGTTAAATTGAAGGTTCAAGGCCAGCTCAGTGCAGTTTCTGTGTCCACTGCAGCTTTTGGGTCCTGCCATTCTCTGAACCCAAAATTCAGAATGTGCAACTTCTCTGTCACTTCTTCCACCTTTAGGTGGGAAATAATTTATTTAGATCATTTATTCTGAGGTTGATGTCCATTTTATAGGAAACCAGAATGCTGGAATGAAGGGTTTGCACAAAGCTCCTGAATATTAAATTTACTGGTGCTTCCTTTAGACCTGCAATCCTTTAACAAGGTGAAATTAATAAATTTATGAGGTAAAATTAATAAATTTACAAGGCGAAATTCATAAATTTACAAGGTGAAATCAGTAAATTTACTGGTTTATATCCATTTTTTAGGAAACCAGAATGCTGGAATGAGGAGTTTGCACAAAGCTCCTGAATATTAAATTTACTGGTGCTTCCTTTAGACCTACAATCCTTTAACAAGGTGAAGAAATAGATGAAAAAACAGAGTGAGAACCACTCAAATATCACTGAAAGGCAAAGAAACAACTCAGTGCCAGTGTAAAAATGAAATGGAAAATTCACTTTGGGCAAACCAGATCAATGGGCTGGCATTTGCAAAGGCCGAGTGTTGATTGCAGAGATAAATCCTTGCTGGGGACTGAGCCTGGCTGGTTATTTTTAGCTTTTCCTCCCTTGTGTTTCAGGATTTGCCTGTGCCTGCTCAGAGCTGGAATGACAAGATATTAAATCCCTGAGCAGAGCCTTATTAATCACCTGCTTTATTCTGTTTATGTAATACAGTTAAATATACTCTGGGAGCACGTGAGGTTTGCAAGTTATTTCGCCTCACTCAGGATTTTATTTTTTATTTGATTGATTTCTTTCACCAGTAGCAGCTGCCCCATATTTGATTTTTTTAATTTCATCTCAGATTAATTTATCATTAAAATGGTTTCATTTATCTGCTGTTGGTATTTAAGCCACAAAAGCAGCATCTGCCTCCCTCCCCCTGTGCCAGTGATGCCATTTTGCACAATTTTACACCAAACAAAATTCCTGATTGCACGAGGAGAAAGGAAGAAAAATGTCATTGAGGCTTTGCAGGGGAATCTCCTGGAATTCCAGGCTGGAAGGGACATTAAATCCCATCCTATTTTCCTGCTCCAACCTGGCCTTGGACACTTCCAGGGATGGGGCAGCTCCAGCTTCTCTGCTGCAGGGTGTCAAAATCAAAAATATTTTGCTGCTTTTCTGCTCTGTTTTCCTCTAATACCAACTATTTCTGTGTGAATTTCAGGGTTTTGGCATGAATAATGAATGTTACTAATTACCTTTCAGGTTTTTGGCATGAATAATGAATATTACCAATTACCTTGGTGATAAACTTAGCAGCTGAAAGGCTTGAGCAGAGGTTTTTGATCCTGGTTGTGTTGTTAAAGAACACAAAAGTGTTTATTTCTGCCTTGCAGGTAGGGAACAATAATTGATGGTGCATTGAGCTGTGAAATTTGTGTCAGGAAAGGGGGGAAAACCCTGCTGAGCCTTAATTCTGTAGGGAAATACAGGAGTAGGGGAAAAAGTGCTAAAACCCAGCAGATTTTAATTCAATATGAGCTGGAGACACTAAAATTATGTTGATATTTTTGATGTGAGGATATCCAAAATTAAGTCTTGAAGTAGTGGGAAAAGTGTTAAAAGCCATCAGTTTTTAATTCAATATGAATTGGTTAATTCAGCCAGGACACCAAAATTATGATGATATTTTTGATGTGAGGATATCCAAAATTAAGTCTTGAAATAGTGGAGGAAGTGCTAAAACCCAGCAGTTTTTAATTCAGTATGAACTGGGTTAATTCAGCCAGGACACCAAAATTATGTTGATATTTTTGATGTGAGAATATCCAAAATTAAGTCTTGAAGCTTTGCAGTGGTGGGAGCTGATTAATCTACACTTTTAATGACTTGGTAAGAATTTATTTAATGGCACTGGAAGAGCCAAAGAGAATGAAAAGAGTAAGAAATGGACAGTGGTGTTGTTTTCAAATTTCAGTGTAATTCTGGCTGATTTGGGGGCTGATCAGTTGGGAAATTGGGAATTTTGGGGAAATGTGGGATTTGAAATTACCTGAGGAAGCAAATCCTGCATGGGCCGATCTCTCTGAAGTGGAGCAATTCACCTCAAGACAGTTCAAACTGCAAAATATGTGTAAAGGGAAGAAAAAAAGGCTCTTTTTTATTTTATTTTTTAAAATTTTTTTTTAATTTTAAACATGTCCTCTGTTTACCATGCTGTTCAAATAATGTGATCACCAGGCCCTGATTTTTGTCAGCTGCTTCCAGCACTGGCTTCTGTTTGCTGTGGGGCCACACCAGCAGCAACCTTTGCCTCCCAGCAGGTGGAAATTGGGCTGAAATATTGAAATATTGGCAGAAAGTTGCCACAATTATTGCAGCTTAAGTTTTGTTGGCTGAAAGCTGAAATCCAACCAATTTCTCTTTTTTTCCAGTCAACTTTTAGTGGGATTTCCTAAAGCTGAGGTGCTGCTCTTTCCTGTGTCACAGCAGGCAAGGTCACAATGTTAGATGAGGACTCAGAAATCTGGATTATTCCTTCATGCTTACCTGAAATTCCCATGGGAAACTGATGTTTCCTTTCTGAATTATTTCTGGCAGCTCCACCTGGAATAATTACAGCCCAGGCAGCATCAGGGGAGGAGTATTTGCTTCAGTGAGTGGAACATTTCCACTTAGGAAATCAATAATGCTGAGATTTGGAGCAGCTTTTCCCTCCTGTTGTGCATCTCCCCTGAGGAGGAGAGGGGAGAAAATGTGTGGAAAATGGAATATTCAGGTTAGGAAGGCATCCTCAAGGGCTGCTGCTGCTTTTTGTAGCACTGACAGCTCCTTTGAAGGATTTCAGCATCACAGGGGTGCAGCTGAGCTCCAGCAGCATCCAAAATTTTTGGGAGAGTGCGCAGGGAAATGTGGGTTTGTTAAGGATATTCTTTGATAATTCCTGCCACAATGGATGTTCTTTGATAATTCCTGCTCTTTGTGGGGCATAGAGAATATTCTTTGATAATTCCTGCCACAAAGAATGTTCTTTGATAATTCCTGCTCTCACTAAGAACATTCTTTGATAATTCCTGCTCTCACAAAGACAGTGAGCACCGATGCGCTCTAATCTCAGCAGTGTTACATCCACCCCCACAAAAACAAATGAAAGAGTCCCCAGGGTGGCTTTTAGTGATGATGATGATGAGGGAGGATGATGTGGGGTTCACCAGGACAGCTGGCTTTGATGCTGTCCTGCTATGCCAGGTGTTTGGGTGTCACAGCACTGAGGACAGGGAGAGGCTGAGGCTGAGCGCAGATCAGGCTCACGCTGCAAATTTGCATCAGTTTTTTTTTATGGTTTTGCATCAAACCACTCCTCCACGCATTCAAAAGGGGATGTTTGGCTGGAGGATGGGTTTATTTTTAGGGTTTGGTGGTTTCAGATGTATTTATTGGTGGGTGGCTGCGTCGACAGCACATCCCAGGGCTGAGCTGCTGCTGGGGCTGAGCACATCCCCTCAGCTGGGGCAGCTCCCCACACTCTGTGTGCTGGCACTGGGGGAGCTCTGCTTGTGCCATCCCCATTTTTCATCCCTTGGCATCCTCTTGGATCTTTTTTTTTCAATTTTTGAGAAAATCTGGGTGTTATGGATAGCTCAGGAGGAAGATCCAGGGCCCAGAGCTGTTGCTGGGGCTGAGCACATCCCCTCAGCTGGGGCAGCTCCCCACACTCTGTGTGCTGGCACTGGGGATGCTCTGCTTGTGCCATCTGCATTATTGATCTCTTGGCATCCTCTTGGGTATTTTTTTCAATTTTTGAGGAAATCTGGGTGTTGTGGATAGCTCAGAGGAAGATCCAGGGCCCAGAGCTGCTGCTGGGGCTGAGCACATCCCCTCAGCTGGGGCAGCTCCCCACACTCTGTGTGCTGGCACTGGGGGAGCTCTGCTTGTACCATCCCCATTTTTCATCCCTTGGCATCCTCTTGAGCGTTATTTTAAATTTTTTACAAAATCTGGGTGTTGTGGGTAGCTCAGGAGGAGGATCCAGGGATGCCCAAGGATGTTACAGGAGATTTTTCCAGGCTCTGCCTATTGAAAGCCACATTCCTTTTGTCTGTCTTATGCTTATCCTTATCAAACAAGGATTTGACAATCTGCTTGATTTAAGAATCTGGCTGAATTCAGAATTGAGGATGTGCTGCATCTGTGTGGTGTTCACCTCATTGTCGTGGCAACAGTTGGGAAGGCTGGCCCTGTCTTACTGATCTCACTGATATTCTCCTGAATATTAATAAATTTCCTTCCTTTAGGCCTACATCCTTTAACAGGCTGAAATTCATAAATTTACAAGGTGAAATTAATAAATGTACTGGATTATATCAATTTTTTAGGAAATCAGAATGCTGGAATGAAGAGTTTGCACAAAGCTCCTGAATATTAAATTTACTGGTGCCTCCTTTAGACCTACATCCTTTAACAAGGTGAAGAAATAGATGAAAAAACAGAGTGAAAACCACTCAAATATTACTGAAAGGGAAAGAAACAACTGAAATAAGTCAGAACCACTCAAATAAACGCAGCCCTAAATCTGCTGGGTTTATTGCAGGTGGAGCAGCAGCCCTGCCCTGTTCCTGCTGTGGCTCGTGGATAAATAACAGGAAAGGACTGAAATCAATCTGACATTGACCGTGTTTTTGAAAAACTGCCCTTGCTTGGGGAAAACAGGCAAATGCTTCTTTCAAATTTTAAAACTTCCTGTATCCTCAAATCAAAACCAAAACTGACTTGAAGGGCAAGTGAAACTTGACAGTGCTGTGTTAAAATGAGATGCATGTGAGGAGACTTCCTGAAAGATTGACTGAAATTCACTTTTATTGCTAAAATCCTGCTGCTGGTGTTTTCTTGCTCATTTCTTTCAATTTTATTTACTGTGCTTGCTTGTTTCTGCTGCTGTTGTGTCTCTGTGTTTATTCTTGAGTTTGGAATCGAGGGCTGGTACTGGAATTTTGTAGATTCCTTGCCCAGTTCTCTTCCCTCAATATCCAAAAACTTTATGGAAGAAGTTTTTGGATATTATTTCAGATGCTGATGGACCTTGGAAGCTTGGCTGGTTTTTCTGTCACTCCCATCAGTGCTTAAGCTGTGAGAATCCCATTTGTAAATGTGAAAAGCAGCAATTAATTGTTTTTAAAATTTTCAAAGTTTAATAATAATAATAAAATGGTTATAAAAATAGCAGTGTAGTTAGAGTAATAATAATTTGGACAGTTTGGATTAGGATAATATGAGACAATAAAAACAAAGTTACAGGCAGTCCAGGTACCTTTTTCTGGGTGAAATAAGCCCAGAAAAGGACACAGGTTAACAGAGGATTAACCCTTAAAAGCAACAGCCTGTTGCATATTCATACACCTCATTAGTGATGCATAAATTCCATTTAAACACAGGATTCTGTCTGGTCAGTGTCAACTTCTTCCTCTGAATCCTGACAGCATCTTCATGGCTGAGTGAGGCAGGAAAAAGTTTCTCCTGATAATGGAGCAATAAATTCTCTTTCTCTGAAAGATTTTGGTGTCCTGTGGCTGCTATCTCCCTGTGAGTCCTTTCTTTAAAAAAGAATCTCACATAGCATCGTTTCTGTTTTAACCTTATGTTATAACCTTAGTCTATATTTAACACACAACTAAAGAAATTCATACAGCATCGCTTTCTCACACAACGCATACAATATTCATTTGAATATTTGCCAAAAGCCAGTCATAAAATACACATTTTTCACAGCGAATAAAGCAGATTTATCTCAGCAAGTCAGGATTTTTCTGCAGATTCTAGGGGGGAGATGAGATGTGATGTGTGGAGCAGCACCCCTTAAATTTCTGTTGTTTATTCGCAGGTGTGCTGACCATGCTGAGCCCGCCTGTCTCCGAGACCCCTGTGCAGGAGCACGTGTAGGGTTTGCTGTGCAGATCCATGGACCTGGACCCCCATGCCAGCATGCAGGTGGGGATGAGGGTTGTGCGTGGAGTGGACTGGAAGTGGGGCAGCCAGGACAGCGGCGAGGGCAACGTGGGCACCGTGGTGGAGATCGGCCGCACGGGCAGCCCCACCACGCCCGACAAGACCGTGGTGGTGCAGTGGGACCAGGGCAACAGGACCAACTACCGCACGGGCTTCCAGGGCGCCTACGACCTGCTGCTCTATGACAACGCCCAGATAGGTGAGCACAGCAGGGCACAGCCCCTGGCACTGCCATTCCTGCCCATGGTACCCCGTCCGTGTGCCAGCCTCTGCTCGCTGCCTGCGCGGCGATGCTGGGATTTGTTGGTGACAGAATAACCCAGCAGTTATTTAGAAACGTACTTATACATGTCTGTGTGATTTGCAAACGATTTAATTTAATGTTTCTCTCTGTGCAAAGAGTACAGAGGGCAAGGGCACAGCCCCTGGCACTGCCATTCCTACCTGCAGTGTCCCTGTCCGTGTGCCAGCCCTGCTCGCTGCCTGCACGGCGATGCACACCCAGGGGTGTGCAAAATAACCCAGCAGTAATTTAGAACCTTACTTGTACGTGTCTGTGTGATTTGTAAAGAATTTAATTTAATGTTTCTCTCTGGTGCAAAGAGCACAGAGGGCAAGGGCACAGCCCCTGGCACTGCCATTCCTGCCTACAGTGCCCCTGTCCGTGTGCCAGCCTCTGCTCACTGCCTGCATGGCGATGCTAGGATTTGTTGGTGGCTAAATAACCCAGTAATAATTTAGAATTTGTGCATGTCTGTGTGATTTTTAAAGAATTTAATGTTTCTCTCTGTGCAAAGGCTCTGCTGGAGCAGGGCATGGGTGAGGGCACAGCCACCTCCTGTCCCTGTCCTGTGTGATGGGACAGCCTTTGGCACCACCTGATTTCCCTCTTTGAAAAGGCTCTGCTGGAGTAGGGTTTGGCATTCTGCAGTGCTGGAAAGGTGGTTCCAAAAACTTGATTTTCCCTGGAATTCCTGTGGATCTCAAAGTTCTTTTCCTGGAAGACTTTGGCACTTTGCAGTGCTGGAAGGGTGGTTATGAAAATTTGATTTTCCCTGGAATTTGTGTGGATCTCAAAGATCCTTTTCTGCAGGGCTTGGCACTCTGCGATGCGAGAAGGGTGGTTCTAAAATCCTGTGGATTTTCCCTGGAATTCCTGTGGACATCCAAGATCTTTTTCTAGAAGGGTTTCGGCATTCTGCAGTACTGGAAGGGTGGTTATGAAATCCTGATTTCCCCTGGAATTCCTGTGGATCTCAAAGATCCTTTTCTAGAAGGGTTTGGCATTCTGCAATGCTGGAAGGGTGGTTATAAAAACTTAATTTTCCCTGGAATTTGTGTGGATATCAAAGATTGTTTTCTGCAGGGTTTGCCCCTCTGCAAGGCGAGAAGGGTGATTCTAAAATCCTGATTTTCCCTGGAGTTCCTGTGGATCTCAAAGATCCTTTTCTAGAAGGGTTTGGCATTCTGCAGTGCCGGAAGGAAGGTTCTAAGATCCTGA
>JAWWEX010000084.1:6129951-6150057 GCA_035583215.1 Arremon brunneinucha | reverse complement strand
TATTACACATTATATATTACACATTATATATTACACATTATATATTACACATTATATATTACACATTATATATTACATGTATTACATATTATATATTATATATTTATGTATTATACATTATACATAACACAATATATTGTATAATATTTTAATATTATATTTATATGATAAATATAGCAAATACTTACTATATAATATATATATGATATACTATATATTCTATATATAATATATTATTGGATATTATATATATATAATATTATAAATTTCATATATAATTATATATATTATATATTATACATAATATATAATACATATAATGTTTATATAATTAATATAATAAATATTATTATTTTTTATTTCTTGTTTAGTTTGGATTTTATGGCTCTTGTGGGAGAGCCTCTCACTCTTAGTTTAAAAGGATGAGTTTTACTGAAGAGCTTTTTTCAGAGCTGTTGTATCCATTTCCTGAATATTTGCTGAATAATTGGGAGATAAATCAGTGTCTGTGAGCAGAGCAGGGCAGCAAAGCAGAGCTCATCAGTTTTCTCTTAGGGCTGGAAAATTCAGGCACATTCTGGTGAGTTCTGCAAAAAAAAAAAACAAAAAAAGGAAAAAATCTGGATAAAGACAGTTCCTGAAATAGGTTTCTGTAATCAAACCTGAGATAATCTCCTACAAAATATTAATGTTCTATTCCCATGCAACACCAACATTTTGCTTGGATCACCTGCTCAGGGCTGGGCTGAATTTCAGATGTGGAATAATTTACCCAGGTTATTTTCTGGCCTTTTCTCACCAATAAATCACAACCTCAGTGGGTTTTTCACAAGCCCTGTTTTTTATTTTTTTTATTTTTTTATTTTTTTCCTGGCAAACAATGGAGCTGGAGGAGCCAGCGAGCTGCACAGGGAGATGTTTTGTGTAATCAAGCACTAGAAATACAAATATTTTCTCCCATTGTGCTTTATCCTGTAGTCAAAACAGAAATTGCAGTTATTTTCAGCTGTAATTCTTAAACCAGCTCTGGCTGGTGGAGTTGGAAATCAGATCCAGGAACAAGTGTGTGCTCTGATTTAGGTCTGGGCACTTCCAATAATCCCAGTTCCCATCTGTGGCTCTGGGAGCTGAGCTGATCCAGCAGCTGAGTGACAACTGCTGGGTGTTTGATTTCTGGGCAATAATATAAATAATGTCAATTATTTACACAGCAACCTCCTCAACAGGAGGTATTTTTAACTATTTATTTTAAACTTTGTTTAAAGGAAGTAGTTAATAAATAGTTTAATAATAGTTTTTTTAACGTTTGAGCTAAGAAATTTGGGTGAGGAATGTTTGGAATCAAATTAATTTATTAATATGGATTTATTTTTTTTTAATCTATTAATGGATTTGTATTTTACTTAAGAGAAATTTTATTTTATGGAAAGAACCACCATAATTTACCAGATAAACTGCCTTAAATAACCCCAACCATGAGCACCAAGGTGTATTTTCATACTGGGGCTTCCCTTGTGTAAATTGGATTATTCTGTTTAATTTCTAGAACAGGTATTGACATATTATATATAGACATATTCAATGATATATTTTATCTTTATCTTTGCTGGAATTACATGATCAAAACTTCAAGCAAGAGAAACTGAAGCAGCTTTGGCTGGGTTTTGAGCTAATAATGAAAGTTGGAGGATGATAAAATGACATTTTCACTCTGTGTGCTCAGTGGTGTTCCTGCATCCCCTCAGTGCAATATTCTGCTTTTTAATGCTCTGTGGGAACATCTCTGAGGGAAAATCTGTCTGCAGGAACCATTTTAGTTCCCATTTTGTAGCCTTGGTCTGAAACCTTCCCTGCTGTGGCTTTTCAGAGCAGGAATTGATCCAAATTACTTTGGGGGTTACCAAAAAACCACAGCTTTTATTGATGAAGATGTGTTATAAGGCTGGTTTTGTCAATAAATATGTCCTGTCATGGAAGGAGAGGATTGAAAAGGAAAAAATCTGAATAAAGGCAGTTCCTGAAATAGGTTTTGGGATCCAGATTACTTTGGGGTTACCAAAAAACCACTGGTAATTAATGTGTTTTAAGGATACAGCTGGTTTTGTCATGAACAGTGCCTTGTCAAGGATGGAGAGGATTTTAAGGGAAAAATCTGGGTGAAGGCAGTTCCTGAAATAGGTTTTGGGATCCTGATCTCAGTCTGGTCCCTGCCTGAGCAGCCAGCAGCCATCTGTCAGAAGTGCCTCCTTTATCCTCTGCTGGAAGAGTTTCAGGAGAAGCTTTGCTGGGGGGATTAGAAAACCTGGAGTTCCTTGCACTGAGGTCACTTGTGTCTGTAGTTCCTGCAAGAAATTCGTGTTTTGGCTTTTCTGGAGCTGGATCTTTGTGTGTCCTGGCAGGGACGTGGGTTTGTGTCTCCCAGGAGTTGAAAATCTGGTTTAAGACTGTGCCTTTGTGAAGGGTTTAATGTGATATTTATTTATTATCACAGGTTTATGGGCTGCCACCTTACAGGGTGACCATCCCTTCTGTTTCTTGGTCCTCTTAATTGTGTTTATTTCTTCAGATAAGAACTTTCTGCATGAGAAAAATGTCACAAAACACATCAACCATGTTGTGTAGAGTGGTGTGAGGGAGCTCTGGCTTGCTGCTGCAGATTTAAAGTAGTTTTTGTTTAAATTTCTCCAGATCAGTGGATTTGGAGGGATTAATGTGATATTTATGGGCTGCCACCTTACAGGGTCCTCTTAATTGTGTTTCTTATGTTTATTTCTTCAGATAAGAACTTTCTGCAGCAGAAAAATCCCACAAAACACATCAACATGCCTGGTGTGAAGGAGCTCTGGCTTGCTGCTGCAAATTTAAACTTCTTTTTGTTTGAATTTCTCCAGATCAGTGGATTTGGGTCTCCCATCCCTCTCTTTAAAGCAGGGCTGATGCTGCTGTTCCAGATGCAGCTCAGGGATGTCAAAACCCAAATCAGCACCTCAGAGAAGCTTGAGCAGGCAGAAGATCCTCAGGGAGTGGTTCCCAGAGAGCCACAGCTTCATTCTGGACAGTTCATGCTCCCAAGTGCTCTCTGGGCCCTGCAGTGATTTAATATCCTTGGAATTTGTAGGGCAGGAGTGGCTGCAGACTTGCGCTGTCATAATTAAATTTGTTATTAAAGGCAGCACCACGGTGATTAAATTTATCCCAGGGGTATTTTTGCATCACACTGGGTAACTTTGGTGGTTATCCAGTATTTGGAGCAAAACATTGAATTAGATTAAAACCTTGGTGAGAATCTTTGGCTGAGGAGATTTGGTGCTTGCATCAGAATCAGGGTCAGAATTTTGGTGAGGCTGGGGAAGGGGAGGGCACTTCTGGCCCCAGAATTTCAGCAGGACAGGAGATGGAGTTTCTCACAATTTCCTTTTTTAAGGAAACTCAGCTTTCTAAATTGATCAGCTTTGTTTTTTTGGTCTCCATCCATAAATTTCAGAGGAGGTGGCAGGTTAATGTGAGAGGGTTGAGCTGGGGAATGACTGCTGTTACATGATAATCCAAAAAGGGAACTTCTGCTAAGAATAGAATGAGGGGTGGATATTTTGCTATTTAAACATCTTAAGCTCAGCTTGGTGCTTTATTTTACTATCACTAAGAATCTTTGCATTGAATCCCATCCCTTGTGAGAGGAAGGCTTTGGAAGAGAGAATTATATTTTTATCTCTTTGTCTCAGGGCTTGGCTCAGACATCTTTGATAAATTATTAGAAAAACATTGAACAAAATGCAGTGAAGACATCCAGGCTGTTTCAGAGGCTCTACCCAAATCCATGCTGGTTTTTGAAGCCAGTCTGTAGTGCCTGACAGTGCAATAAAATTAATGCTGAGCAGTGGCTCTTTATAGCTGAGCCTTTCCCTCCACTGTCATTATCTTCTTTCATAACAATATCCAGCCTTGATGGTGCTTAAAGCAGACAAAATCTCCTTCATTTTCCTCCTGCTGAGCTCCAGCCTGGCTAATTAATGAATATTAATTATTAGTGATTATAACAGCAAGGCATAAATAGTCCCTCCCTCTTGAAACCCACAGGGTTGTAAACCACAGGTTAAGAAAAGTAAAAGACTTAAGCACTTGCTGGATAGGTAAACACTAAGTTCAAGCCTAAGCTTTTTATCCTCCTGAGTCTCCACCTTCCCTCTGGAGGTATTAGATGGAAAAGAAATGCTCTGAGGTCAGCCCTGCCCCAGGAAGCTTCCCCTCCCTCCCTCCCCTTGCCCTGTGCAGCAGCTGCTGAACTTGGGCTGCCCTGTCTGGGCTGGGGCTTGCCAGGAGCCTGTCTGGCTCCAGGGCATGGACTGGGGCACCTGGAAAAGGGATTGGGGCACCTAGAAAAGGGATTGTGGCCTGAAAAGGGGTTGTGGCCTGATAAGGGATTGTACCTAGAAAAAAGATCATGGCCTGAAAAGGGATTGTACCTAGAAAAAGGATTGTGCCCTGGCTGAGCAGACAAGCAGGACCCTGTGGATTTTAGTGGCTTGGAGACTGATGAGAAGGAATTTTGGATTGTACCCTGGCTGAACAGCCAGACAGGACCCCGTGGATTTTGGTGACTGATGAGAAGGCTTTTTGGATTGTACCTAAAAAAGGGATTGTGCCCTAGCTGAGCAGCCAGACAGTCCCTGTGGATTTTGGTGGCTGTGTGGATTGTACCCTGAAAAGGGATTGTACTCTGGCTGAACAACCAGGCAGTCCTCGTGGATTTTGGTGGCTTGGAGACTGATGAGAAGGAATTTTGGGTTGTACCCTGGGTGAACAGCCAGGCAGGTTTCTGTGGATTTTGGTGGCTTTGTGGATTGTACCTTGAAAAGGGATTGTACCTTGTCTGAGCAGCCAGACAGTCCCTGTGGATTTTGGTGACTAATGAGAAGGCTTTGTGGATTGTACCTAAAAAAGGGATTGTGCCCTAGCTGAGCAGCCAGACAGTCCCTGTGGATTTTGGTGACTGATGAGAAGGCTTTGTGGATTTTATCCTGAAAAGGGATTTTGCCCTGGCTGAGCAGCCAGGCAGGTCCCTGTGGATTTTGGTGGCTTTTTGGACTGTACCCTGAAAAGGGATTGTGCCCTGGGTGAGGAGCCAGGCAAGACCCATGGATTTTGGTGACAGATGAGAAGGCTCTGTGGATTGTACCTTGAAAAGGGACTGTGCCTTGTCTGATCAGCCAGTCAGTCCCCGTGGATTTTGGTGGCTTTGTGGATTGTGCCCTGGGTGAACAACAAGGCAGTCCCTGTGGATTTTGGTGGCTGTTTTGATTGTGCCCTGGCTGAGCAGCCAGACAGTCCCTGTGGATTTTGGTGCCTTGGTGGCTGATGAGAACGGTTTTTGGATTGTGCCCTGGGTGAGCAGCCAGGCAGGTTTCTGTGGATTTTGGTGGCTGATAAGAAGGCATTGTGGATTGTACCCTGAGTGAGCAGCTAGACAGTCCCCGTGGATTGTGGTGACTGATAAGAAGCCTTCGTGAATTTTATCCTGAAAAGGGATTTTGCCCTGGCTGAGCAGCCAGACAGTCCCTGTGGATTTTGGTGGCTGATGAGAAGCCTTTGTGGCAGCCTGGGCACAGCAGAGGGGCTGCCTCTGTGACACTATGGGCATTGGGAGCTGCTTTAACAGGACATCAGACCCCCTGTTCACCATCACGTAGGTGCCTCTCTCCTTCTCCCTGCACTGGGGGGGCTGTGCTGGGCTGGGGGAGCCTGGAATGTTCCAGAATTCCACAGCCCTGCTGCTCTGAGTCTCTGCTTGCAGAGGTGCTGAGCTCCATCCCTGCCTCCCTGCAGGGCCACCCCAGAAATTCCATTACCCTGAAGTGAGGGGGGTCCTCAGCTGGAGCAGAGCTTTGGCACTTCTGTAACAACAATAAATTCATTTGTTCCTCTGGTTCTGTTTTTGCAGGGTCCTCGTGAGCCCTCGGCAGAACCTGACTCGCATCACCCTGAAAGGGACATTCCAGGGGGCTAAAGTGGTCCGTGGGCCTGACTGGGAGTGGGGCAACCAGGATGGTAAGCTGTCTCTGGGATGGCCTGTAGAATTTGATTTTTTATATATATTTTTTAAAATATATATTTAAAATATTTAATTTTTAGTATATTTTTATTTTATAGCTTATAGTTTAATTTATTTAATATTTAATGGCTTTATTTTCTTTTATATTTTGTATTTCCATTTTAATTTATATTTTATATTCATATTACTTTTTATTTTTACATTTTAATTTTAGTTTGTATTCTATATTTATATTTTCTTTTTATAATTTATATTTTAAATTTTATATTTATTTATTTTTATATTATCATATTTATATTTTATATTTATTGGTCATATTTATATTTATTATTTCATATTTATATTTCTGTATTTATAATTTATATTTCTATTTTATTCCTATTTATATATTTATCTATTTTTAAAAAAATATATAGCTCTTTATTTATATATGGTTTTTTAGTTGATTTTGGGGTGTAGTTCCTGTCCTGTTTCTGTAGGAATTGAAACCTGGCTGAGACTGCAATGGGACAAAAATGGTTTTTTAAAGCTGTTTTTGGGATGTAGTTCCTGTCCTGCTTTCTGTAGGAATTGAAACCTTCAGGCTGAGAATGTAGTGGGACAAAAATATTTTTTTAAACTGTTTTTTGGGTGTAGTTCCTGTCCCCAGGTCAGTGACAGCAGTTGCTCCAGGGCTGACGGAGCTTTCCTGCCCCTTTGTCCCAGAGCCCTGCACACGCCCTGTGATGTTTACAGCTCCTTTTCCCCCTCAAGAATTAAGTCAAAAGTTCAAAGGTTTCCAGAGTTGACTCTGCCATTTATTGCAGCTCTGGGTTCAGGGGAGGATGTGGATCCTTGCAGGGTCTGAGAGGAAATAATCAGCTTATTCTCAATAGAGCTTATCCATCCTCTGGAGATCACAGCAGCATTTACATGTCTGAGACTGGTGCTGCTGACAGTGCTGCTGACCTGGGCAGGAGCAGAGAGAGGAACCCTAAATCCACCCCTCACCTGCTCTCTGCTGGGAAAAAAGAAATTCAGAATTTAATTTCTTTAAGTGGGATAACTGAATCTGAAATTAAACAGAGTTTAAATGGGATAACCCAGAATTTAACTGGATAACTATAGCTCCAGCACTGGTTCTGGATAAATCTGGATAAAACATTTAAATATCTCCCTGGGAGGGAAAAATAAGCTGTTAAGATACACATTGCAAGAATTCTGGCTCTGGTTTTGGTGGAGCTGCCCCAGCCACAGCCGTGGTCAAGAGTAGAACTGCCAGCAAAAGCCAAAACCCTTTGGCTGATGAATGAGGAGTTCAGCTCCTTCAGATGTTGGATTTCAGGACTTTGCAGACAACCAGAAGTTCCTCAGTGAGGCAGATCTTGCTGTCCTTGTTTGGAGAAGTCCTGGGGAAGTGTTGGGACTTGCCCAAATTGGGAATCTGCAAACCCCGATTGCCTTCACTGTGTTGTCTCTTGGATCAGAGCACAGAGTCCCAGTGCCCAGCCAGATCCACCTCCCCACATCCATCCTCCTCTTCTGCATCCTTCAAGCTCCTTGCTTGAGGAAAACCAAGTTTATTTGATGTTCCTCCACCTGGATGGGGTTGGGGAGAGATTTAAAGATCCTGGGCGGGTCTTTAGCTCTTGGATCCTGGATGTTGCACATGGATGGTGTTGGGGAGACATTTAAAGATCCTGAGTGGATTTTTATTACTTGGATCCTGGATCTTACAGCTTATGGATGGTGTTGGGGAGAGATTTAAAGATTCTGGGTGGATTTTAGCACTTGGATCCTGGATCTTGCAGCACTGCTGAGTATTTTTGTTGCCACAGTGTGGTGCCATGACACCACGTGTGCATTCCCCAACTAGGCCGTGCTCCTGCACACCAGGAATCCTCCACAGAATCATTCCAAAATGAACTTTAACACAGAGATTCCCTCCTAATCACCCAAAATGAGTTGTCTATGGTCCAATTTTCCTGATTTGCACTTCTTTTCCCCTCAGGGGGTGAGGGTAAGACCGGCCGCGTGGTCGATATCCGGGGCTGGGACGTGGAGACCGGCCGCAGCGTCGCCAGCGTCACCTGGGCCGACGGAACCACCAACGTCTACAGGGTGGGCCACAAGGGAAAAGTGGACCTCAAATGCACTGTGGAGGCTTCTGGGGGCTTCTACTACAAGGAGCACCTCCCAAAATTAGGTGGGTTTGGAGACAAATCTTTGCTGGGTGAAGTCTTTGTTGAGGAGTTGTGATTCACGCGGCTGTTGGCGCTGAAGCCATTTTTAGTTTGGAAGACAAAACCATCTCCTTATTTTCTAAATTTCCCACATAATGAGCATTATTTAAGAGAATTTGATTTGTGTGTGAACATCCTGCTTGATCTCAGAGTGATTCATGAAATAGTTTGGACTTTCAGTGTTAAAACCATCAGATCCCCACAGTTGTATCCCAAGGAATGCAAACTCTGCTGGAAATGCAGGAAATTCCCCCTCTGCTACAGAGAACCCAACTTTTCTTACTTTTGTTACATTTGTCAATCCCAAGCTTTTCATTCTTCAGGCAAGCTGGTGTTCACTGTGCTTTTAGAGAGCAAACACTCTCCTGGTAGAGCCAAAAGGGGGAATGTGACCAAAGGGAGAGTTTGGAGAATGGAGCAATCAAAAATTAGAAAAAATGATGTGAAAAAGTGATGACTGTACTGGCAACTTGCTGCAATCCCCATTTCCTCTTAAGTCCAAGAGAACTCCTTGTGTTTTTTGGACTTTTTTTTACCCATTTGGCTGTGGGTTTGTTTTTCTTTCAATGAGGTGCAGGGACCATCTTGGGCTCCCCTGAAGGAAAACAGAGGGGTCTGTTCTGGTGTTTGCAGCAGCACAATCAGGGTTTTTATCAGATAAAACTTATCAAGCAGACTTTTACCAGCTCTTCTCAAACTTTTCTCTCCCTGAGCATCTTGGCAAGAGCATGAGGAGAGGGAAGGGTTGGATAAGGAGATGAATTCCAGGGGTAGGGATGCATGGGATGGGTGGGCGGGTAAGGAACTCCTCAGAGTGGGGGGAAGAGCTAATTTTGGGTGCTGTGTGGGCATGTCTGAACAGCACTTGTGGGTGAGTGGATTGCTAAGAACAGCTCCTGGTGTCTGCCACGGCCTGAGAGGCACTCACAGGGACAAAATGGCTCTTGTTAGAGCTGTTTTATTAATATAGTGTAATTCTGTATTTTTATACATATAAAATATAATTCATATGAATATAATTTGTATTAATAAATATAAATCTATTTTATTAATATAATAATTTATATTAATGAAATATTTAAATTATATTTATGTGTCTAAAGTATACATTATTATAATTATGTAATTATACACTCTTGTTAATATAGTGTAATTACAATGGAATTGTAATTGTAAAATTGTAAATTTTAATATAATGTAATTATTAATATAATTAGAGTAAAATCCTACTGATTCCTCTGCTGCCCTATAGAATGTATAGAGCATGAAAAGGGGTTTTAATATAGTGTAATTATAATAGAATTGTAATTGTAAAATTGTAAAATAGAATTGTAATATAATTTAATTGTTAATATAATTGGAGTTAAATCCTACTGATTTCTCTGCTGCCCTACAGAGTGTATAGGGCATGGAAAGGGTTTTGCACCATTCTGCCCCAATTAATTTTAATTTTCAGCCCTTGTAAGGCACCCGGGGTTTGTGAGTGCCCCCTTTATGCCTGTGGGTGCTGCCCTATAGAGTGTATAGGGCATGGAAAGGGTTTTTCTCCATTCTGCCCCCATTAATTTTAATTTTCAACCATTTTAAGGCACCCAGGGTGTGTGAGTGCCCCCTGCATGCCTGTGGGTGCTGCACTATAGAGTGTATAGGGCATGGAATGGGTTTTGCACCATTCTGCCCCCATTAATTTTAATTTTCAGCCATTTTAAGGCACCCAGGGTGTGTGAGTGCACCCTGCATGTCTATGGGTGCTGCCCCATGGAGTGTATAGGGCATGGAATGGGTTTTGCTGCATTCTGCCCCCATTAATTTTAATTTTCAGCCATTTTAAGGCACCCAGGGTGAGTGAGTGCCCCCTTTATGCCTGTGGGTGCTGTCCTTGCTGTCCCCAGGGAAACCAGCAGAGCTGCAGAGGAAGGAGAGCACAGACAGACATCCCTTCCAGCACGGGGACAAGGTGAAGTGCCTGCTGGACATTGACATCCTGCGGGAGATGCAGGAGGGCCACGGGGGCTGGAATCCCAAAATGGCTGAGGTGAGGCCCTGGCTGCAATCCCAGCCTCTCCCTCCTTGTGCACTGCTCAGGAAATCACCAGAACATCTTTGGGTGACCTTAGAGTTCAATGAATCACAAATGCAGATTTTTTTTAGTGATAGGACGCTGGAGTTAGAGTTATTTTTAGGTTTTGTTGGATGAAAATGGCCTCGTGGATCTTTGCAAAAGTCTTAGAAGCAAAAAAAAAAAAAAACCAGTCTGGATTGTTTGTTTTTAAATGAGCCACGAGTTTTCTTTGCTGATCTGGATCCATTCCTTGTTTGGCTTCTTTTGTGCTGTGCATTACTGGTAATTAAAGTTTGTGTTTTGTCAACACTGGGCTCTGTCCTTGGCCAGGGATAAAGTTTCTCAGCCCATATCAGATTTTTGGAGCTTAATCTTGCCTTTAAATTAAGAGCCATCAGTCTGCTGTCACCTGTTGTTTTAAAAACCCCACAGAGTGGAGGAAGTAAAGATAGAAATGGCATTTATTACTGTAAATAGCATTAATAAATACCATAAAAGTATAAGATATGTTAAATATCCATCCTGGCCCAAGCTGCCCTACAGGTGAGGAGACTTTTTGAAACCAAGCTTAAATTAATGTCAAGGCAAACTCTGTTATTTCAGTTTCAACGTGAAAATCTTTTAACTGAAATACTTTAACTTTTAACTGAAATATTTTAACTTTTTTGGGTATTTTTTTTTCAGCCTGGCAAGCAGGGACTTGGCATCTTCTGATGAACTTTAACAAAGCTGCCAGTTGAGCCATGAGCTTTTTAATTCCAGCTCAGGAATTAGATTTTGGGTGTTGCTGTGTCTTTGTTGGTTATTAAACCTCTGTGCTCCTGAATTCCTGTTTTTGGGGAATGCAGGGGTAGAGAGGGATATCAAACAGAGAAACAGGAACCTCTGTCACCTCAGAAATTGGCATTTTTTACCTCTTTATAAACCATGAGCTGCTCAGAACTTGATCTAGAACCCTGCACCACACAATGGGATTAATGGGAAAACGCAGAATTTAGGACTCACAGGAGTTTAGGACTTGGAAATGCTGGGATAAATGGAAAAATGAAAATTTAGGTTTGGGAAATGATGGGATGAATGGGAAAATAGAGAATTTAGGACTCACAGGAATTTAGGATTGGAAAATGTTGGGATTAATAGGAAAATGCAGAATTAGGATAGGGAAATGCTGTGATTAACAGGAAAATGCAGAATTTAGGATTGGGAAATTTGGGATTAACAGGAAAATACGGAATTTAAGACTGACAGGAATTTAGGACTGGGAAGTGCTGAGATTAATGGGAAAATGCAGAATTTAGGACTCATAGGAATTTAGGATTTGAAAATGTTGGCATTAACAGGAAAATCCAGAATTTAGGACTGGCAAATGCTGGGATTAAGAGGAAAATGCAGAATTTAGGACTGGGAAATGCTGGGTTTGCATGAAAATCCAGAATAAAGATTTGGGAGCAGCGTGGATGGGAAATGCTGGGTGATTTAGCTTTAGACACCCTCTTTCCCCACTGTGAGAGAAGATGGTTTCTCAGAAGCTTTCCCCTGTTGTGTTTCTGTCCCCAGTTCATCGGGCAGACGGGGACGGTGCACAGGATCACGGACAGGGGGGACGTGAGGGTGCAGTTCAACAGTGACACCCGCTGGACCTTCCACCCCGGAGCCCTGACCAAGGTGGGTGCTGCAAGTGCTGCAGGAGATCATGGTCCTGCTGGGTTGGAGCTCAGAGTGTCCCCAGAGGTGCTGAAGGAACGCCCAGCTCTTCTAAACACCATTGTTCTGTTTTTAAAACTTTTGTATTTGCCACTCCTGAAGGTAAACTGCATTTCTTAATTTCAGCTTCCAATCCTTCATCCTTCCGCAGCTGCCTTGCCCTTGTGATGAACCTTTTCTCCAATAATTTCCCTTTGATTTTTTTTGTTCTTCCTTGTTTTTTGTCTCCATGTTGTTCTTTTTTACATCTTTGTCTCACTTCTCTTTGATTTCTTTCAAGTCTTTAATCCAGCCCTTCTAATTTTGTGGCTGCATTTCTGAAGCTCACAGCTCTGGCCTTCCCCAGAGGTTTGAGGACTTTGAGAAGTGGATAATTAGAAATAGAGATAATTAGGTTGCTGGAAAACCATAAAATTCTGACCTGAGCAAGGTCAGAATGGTAAAAACTCCCAACACCAGTGGAAAATGCAGTGTCAGAGTGTTTTGCACAAAATCAGTCTGCTCTGAAAAGTCTCTTTTGACACTGCTCCCTTCCTAGCTCAGTGAGCAGAGGGAGCATCTGGCAAATTCCCAGCACAGATAAACCCTGCTTTGCCTTTTCTGTTTTAAATAACAAACATTGAACTTCCTTATTAGAGTGAATTAAAATCTCCAGGGCCAAGCCAGGTGTAAGGAGGAGATGAACCAAGAAAACTTCCATGCTTTATCTGGTATTAATAATAAACCAGAAAAAAGTTAGGAGACTGTTCCAAATTATTGAAACAACTGTTCCAAACTATTGGAACACCTGTTCCAAATTATTTCCCTACTTAAATGTGCACTTGGCTTAAAAGAGAATTGGGTTGTGTTTATTGTCTTGGTAGCTGGATTTATGTTTTGCAGTTCTGTTTTTTGACTCAGTGGGTGTCTTGTTTGTTGGGATTTTTGGGAGTGGGGTGGAGGGGGCTGCTCACTGTTAATTTTTTGTCTCTGTGTGTGTGTTTCTTCATCCCCCAAAAGCTTATGACTTTCTTTTTCTTGTAGCTCAACACCTTTTGGGTTGGTGATGTGGTCCGGGTGATAGATGATATGGAAACGGTGAAGCGCTTCCAACCTGGTCATGGGGAGTGGACAGATGAGATGGCACCTGTGAGTGTGCTCCAGTTCCAGGACAGTCCAGTAACCTCCTGAGCTTCCCCAAGAAGACATGGGCTTGTCCCCCACCCCAAAATTCCTGCTGGGAAATCCCTGCCCAGCCCCTGCTGCCGGTGGCTCTTGGTGACGCCGTCGTGGCCACGGCGCCCAAACGGGACAAGGGGGAATCCAACAAAAAGGATTTGGCTGCCACCAGCTCATGGGAGAGGTTCCATCTCCAAAGTCCTCTTTGGCTCTCTGGAATGAGGCAGGGAGGTGGAAAAATCAGCCCAACATGGCTAAAATTGGGGTGCAGGTTCCTCCAGGGTGTTCAATCTGAGAGGAACCATCCCCAGTCCCAGTTTGATCAGTTCTTCTCAGGTTCCTCCAGGAGCAGTTTTAAAGCCCAGAGGAACCATCCCCAGTCCCAGTCTGATAAGTTCTTCTCAGGTTCCTCCAAGAGCAGTTAAAGCTCAGAGGAACCTGTTCCCAATCCCAGTTTGACCAGTTTTTCTCAGCACCTCCCTCCCAGCCATTTCCAGTGTGTCTGGAAAACCCTTCCATGGACAAGGGGGAGTCCAACAAAAAGGATTTGGCTGCCACCAACTCATGGGAGAGGTTTCCATAACCAAAGTCCTCTTATGCCCTTCCTGTCTGAGGCAGGGAGGTGGAAAAATGATCTGATCAGCCCAGTGTGGCTAAAATTGGGGTGCAGGTTCCTCCAGGAGCAGTTAAAGCCCAGAGGAACCTGTCCCAAGTCCCAGTTTGATCAGTTCTTCTCAGGTTCCTCCAGGAGCATTTAAAGCCCAGAGGAACCATCCCCAGTCCCAGTTTGACCAGTTTTTCTCAGCACCTCCCTCCCAGCCGTTTCCAGTGTGTCTGGAAAACCCTTCCATGGCAAAGCAGTGAGAGAGAAACTGCTGAGAACCCTCTGGTGTCCTCGAAGTGGGAGCTGTCTGTGAACGTGTCACTTGTCCAGTGCTTCTTTTCACACAGCAGGAGCTGCAGCTTTACCAAAAAGTAAACCCCAAAAAAACCTGGTTTTGGTTCTAGGAATTTTTGCAAAAAATCTTCTTTTTTTTTTTTCCTCACAGACCCTGGGGCACATTGGGAAGGTGATCAAGGTCTATGGGGATGGAGATCTGCGAGTGTCAGTGGGGGGACAGTCCTGGACCTTCAACCCTGCCTGCCTGACAGCCTACCAGAGGGAGGAGGAGGCCAACCTGATGACCACAGAGAGTGCCAAGGAGCCCAAAAGTGAGGGACAAACAGGGCTGGGAGATCTTTGGTGCAGCTCTTGGGGTGGTGGCAAAACCCAGGTGTTCTTACCTGGGTGGGGAAGTGAAGTTCGGCTGTGATTTACTGGGCAGGCAAAGCTGGGCCTTGGGAAAATGCAGGATTTAGGAATTGGGAAATTATGGGATTAATGAGGAAATGGAGGATTTAGGATTTGGGAATGATGGGATTAATGGGGAAATGCAGGATTTAGGACTGGGAATGATGGGATTAATGGGGAAATGCGGGATTTAGAACTCACTGGAATTTAGGATTTGGGAATGATGGGATTAATGGGGAAATGCAGGATTTAGAACTCACTGGAATTTAGGGCTTGGGAATGATGGGATTAATGGGGAAATGCAGGATTTAGGACTAACTGGAATTTAGGACTGGGAAATGCTGGGATAATGGAGAAATGGAGGATTTAGGATTTGGGAATGATGGGATTAATGGGGAAATGCAGAATTTAGAACTAACTGGAATTTAGGGATTGGGAATGCTGGTATTAATGGGGAAATGCAGGATTTAGGACTTGGAAATGCTTGGATTAACAGGAAAATAAGAATAGAATTTGGCTGTGCCTTACAGGGCAAGCAAAGCTGGCCTTGACAGGAAAATGCAGGATTTAGGACTGGGAAATGCTGGGTTTAACAGGAAAACACAGAATTTAGGCCTCAGAATTGCTGAGCACAGCTCTGCCCTAGGCTCAGCATTTGCCTCATCCCTGCTGTGCCTCAGTTCCCTGTCCCATCCTGTTTCCTGTACAAGGACACTGATTCTTGTGAAACACTCCAGGTCTGTGCCTGGAGCTGTTGTGAAATCAACAATTGTTTGGCCTAATGTGCCCTGAAATCGAGTTTGGGATCACATGGTGCGTGGAGGGGATTTTTTTTTTGTGCTTTTCACATCTGCTCAGAATTTTTTTTGTGGCCTGACCATCTCTATTTCCTCTGAGTGTCAGGATCATGTGGGAGAGAGCACAGACTTGCCAGGATTTTTTTTTGTTTTTCTGATAGAGATCTGGAACTGTTTGCTCAAATCAGACTTGAGGCAGAAACTGCAAAATTTTTTGGCTTTGCACTTCTGACACCTGTGTCCCCTCAAAGACTGAGAGATATGGGGTGACAGGTGAATTTTTGTCTCTTTTTCAGGTACTTTGGTGACTGTCCTGGAGAAGCTGCTGTCCCAGAGGACAGAGTCAGAGCATGCAGGGTGCCTGGTCATTTGTGCAGCCCTCAACAATGCAGCTAAAATCCGGGAGCTCCTCCAGAAATACCCAGACAAGGCAAGTTTGGAAGACAAAAATATTTATTTTTCCTTTGTTTCTGCTCTTTAAAACATCATAATCAAATTTTGTACTCAAGAGAGAAAAGGATGTGAGGAAAACAATAAGTTTGTCAGGCTTAGTGGTATCTCCCAACAGCTGGAATATTATTTTGCTGCAATTTCTGCAAGGATTGCCATTGCCGCAAGGATTAAATTCTCAAATTAAATGTGCATATTTTATGCCTCTAGTTTGTGGCAATAAATCTGAACTGAAGTCCTCACAGCACCTTTGCCAAGCTGGCTTTTCCCAGATTCCCTTCAGCTGTAGAATGAGGGGGAGAGGGGTTTATCTATAGGAAAACAGGAGCAGAAATCAGAGATCTGCTGGAAAAGAAAGGCAGGGCTTGTGTCTGGCTGTGCCTGTCCTTAGAGGACCTTGTAAAAATCACAATGTTGGAATCAGGAGGGAGAAAAGCTGCCCAGATCTGTGCAGTGTCTTATCTCATGTCTGACTGGAGCAGGGAGCTGGGCTGGACTCATTGCTGGACAATTTCTGTGCTTGCAGAATGCCAAAATGTCAGGATCAGATCTCCAAAACCTCCTCCAGGGAGGGGCTCAGGGTTTAGGAACAGGGCAGAAAAAAAGGAACCACCAAATCTTTCAGTATTGTGTCCTTGGAAACCATGAGTAAGAAAAAGAGGTTTTGTTGGGGGTGTGGTTGTGGGGCTGTGACCCAGGATCAGAAGATTTAATTCTTCTAAATCTGAAGAAGCTGATTTAGTGGTTATTTGTCTGGTATTTATTATACTTCTTTATTTATAAACTTAAATTTAAGTTTATAAATAAATTTAAGTTATAAATAAACTTCTGGGGATGGGAAGGAGACACAAATATCTGCAGTTCTCAGATTGAGCCCAGATAGGAAAGTCCCTAGAGTAAGGAATCCATGATCAGTTATTTTTATTAGACTTTTATTATTCTATTTCTATTTAATATATATATTAATTTATTAGCTGTTTCTATTAGAGTCTTACAGAGAGATCAGGCTGGATTTGAGGCTGACTCAGACAAGTTGGGATTTCTTGGCAGGGTTTTTCCAGTTTATCAGCTCTGGCTGCCTGGTGTAGATGAAGAACAGCAGTGACCTCTAATTCCTCTTTGCCCAAAGGACTCTCCCAGCATTTTGAGCCTGTGCAGGGAAGTGCTCTGACTGCTGCAGGGATCAAACCTGGATTATTAACTTGTTCTCCTTGCCAGTCTGCTGAGGTTTTGTGCCTCCTTCTCCTCACCTTATCCTCCACTGCTTTCAGAAGCTGCTTTACCTTTTCTTTTTACCTCTTTTCTTTAATTCTCCAGAACTCTCACTGCAGCACTTGAGCCCTGAGGTGTCCCCTGCACCCCCTGAAGCACCTGCAGCAGCAGCACAGCAGGGACTTGGCACCTCCAGAGCTTTATGCAAAGCTTAATTTGATTTCCTCACCCATTTTCCTCTCGGGAAGGGAATTGTTGGCAGAGCTTTGTGCTCTCAGGCACAGAGTGATTTGGCAGCAGGGCTCTGCAATTACAGAGCTCTGTTCTCTCTAAACATGCTGCCCCTTTCCCCTTCCAGAATCTTCTGGGACAAGCTCAGCTGGGAACCAGCAGAGCATCCAGCAGGGCACGGACCCTCTGGGATTTTCTGCTCCAGACACAAAACGAGCTCACCCCTGAATTTCTGTGTCTCTGCCCTTCCCCAAGGTGGATGCCAAGAACCAGGGCAGGACTGCCCTGCAGATTGCCTCTTACCAGGGGCACCTGGAGGTGGTGAGGGCTCTGCTGCAGGCTCATGCCAACGTGGACCTGCGAGACGACGAGGGGGACACGGCGCTGCACTACGCGGCCTTTGGGTAGGGCACCTCTGCCACTGACATGTCTTATGGAAAATCTGTTTGTTAAGGTTTTTTTCCTCTTGAGAAGCTGAGAGGCTTCAGCTTCTCCATGTTTTGTTGGTTTAGAATGTGATTTGGAGAATTGTTTACTTAGAATTGTTTGCTTAGCATGTAAAATTGTTTTTACTTGATGGCCGATGGCAGCTACTTGTGTCGAGGCTGTGAGCAGTCACAAGGTTTTATTATAATTTTAATTTTTTATTGTTTGCTGGCTTTTTGATGAAATTTTTTATTCTTTTAGTATAGTTTTAGTATATAACATAAATATTATAAAATAATAAATCAGCTTTCTGAGATGCCGAGTTCACATTCTCATCTCTTCCTTCGTCCTGGGACCCCTATGAACGCCACCACACTGCCACTGACATATTTTATGACAAATCTTTTTGTTAAGGTTTTTTCCTCTTGAGAAGCTGAGAGGCTTCAGCTTCTCCATGTTTTGTTGGTTTAGAATGTGATTTGGAGAATTGTTTACTTAAAATTGTTTACTTAGCATGTAAAATTGTTTTTACTTGATGACTGCTGACAGCTAATTGTGTCAAGGCCCCGAGCAGTCACAAGATTTTATTATCATTTTATTTTTTTATTCTTTGCTAGCTTTTTGATGAATTTTTTTTATTCTTTTAGTATAGTTTTAGTATATAATATATATAATAAAATAATAAATCAGCTTTCTGATACAGAGTTAACATTCTCATCTCTTCCCTCATCCTGGGACCCCTGCGAACATCAGCACACACCTCCCCTTCTGCTGGCCCTGATGGAAATAATAATAATAATAATAATAATAATAATAATAATAATAATAATAATAATAATAATAATACCAATCCTAACAAAACAAACAAAACCCCCAAACAAAACAAACAAACAAACAAAAACCCCCCAGGTTTTTTAACACTAAGGGGAAGCGGGGTGGGGCTGAGAGGCTACAAAACCTGATTTCTGATTTCTGTTGCTTTGCAAGGAGAAAGAATTGACTGGAATGACTCAAATCTGCTTTTTTCCCTTGCTTTAAACCAGAAACCAGGCAGAAGTTGCCCGTGTGCTGCTGGCCAAGGGGGCCAGTGCAGACCTGCTGAACAATGCCAAGTGCACAGCCCTGTTCGTCGCTGTCAGCCAGGGCTTCACCGAGGTGGTGAGAGCCCTCTGTGAGCTCAACTGTGATGTCAACCTCCCAGTAAGTTTGGGATTATTGCAGGGAGGTGCTGGAGGATTTTTTGATTTTGGTTTTGTTTTATTTTTGAGGTGGGGAGGTGCTTCTTTATGAGAAAAGTTTGATTTACAGCCTCAAGATAAGCTTAGATTAATGTAAAAATACAATCCACAGACATTAAACAGAAAAATCATAAACTTATATTTCTATAGCTGTAAGTAAAAATATATCAAGAAGCTGTATGGATAAAATAGTGAAGAGTTTATAATGTAAAAGTGTAGTTATATAAAATAGACTAAGAATTTAGAAGTTAAAATAGAAACATATATATAGACAAGAGGTTTCCCGGTAGGTTTGTTTGGACAAGATTTTTAACATTTTTAAGGCAGGCAGTGTTGGTGACTTGGACCCAGCCCATTTTGAGGGTTTGTTGGTTTTATTGCATATTATTTATTTACTTATTTATAGGTTTTACTGTGTTCTGTGCTGGGTCATCCCTCAGAGCTGTTCAGGAGTTCCAGCAGCTCCCAGGGGGTTTCCTTGGACAAGATTTTTAACATTTTTAAGGCAGGCAGTGTTGGTTACTTGGACCCAGCTCATTTTTAGGGTTCATTTGTTTTATTGTATATTATTTATTTATAGGTTTTATTGTGTTCTGTGCTGGGCCATCCCTCAGAGCTGGTCAGGAGTCCCAGCAGCTCCCAGGGGGTTTCCTGGGGGTTTCTGGGGTTGGTAACCTGGCTTTGCTTTGCTCTCCATGTGTAGGATTCCCAGGGAGACACCCCCCTGCATTATGCCATCACCCTGGACTACAAAGTGGTGATTGAGATCCTCACTGAAGTTCCCAACATCGATTTCACTGTCCAGAACTGTCAAGGCTTCAACCTGCTCCACTATGCTGCCCTGAAAGGCAACAAGCTGTAAGTTACCTTTATTTTTTTTCCATTTTTATGCCTTTTTCAGGTGTTAGTTTGTGCTGGCTGACTGAGGAGGTGGCAGATGTGGTTCTGGGTAATTGGTTAAATATTTTTTGGGTTTGGATAGGTTCCTTCACAGGAAACTCCTGCCTGCTTTCCCCATATTTCTCATGCTTCCCTAGACTGGGAAGTCTCTGTTTCTGGACAGTCTCAGATATTTGGGACTTAGTAAAGCCTCTAGAACTCTTCCAAAAATAAATCTCATTATTTTCAAAGCAATGTGGCTTTCCCCTACTTTATTAAAGATAACTGAAGGCTTTTGTTGTATTCTTGTAATTCAGTTTGTGGGTTTGAGGGACCTTCATTGCTGGTGTCATGGTTAAACATGGACATTGCTGACTCCTGAGCAGT
>JAWWEX010000084.1:6114951-6124951 GCA_035583215.1 Arremon brunneinucha | reverse complement strand
GTCCTGCACAGGCTTGGTTTGAGGGGCAGCAATGATTTCCAGTCAAATAAGAGCTCATTTATTTTGGCTTTGTGTGTGTGTGTGCCTGTTGCATTATCCACCTTTAGAGGTGTAAAATAAGTGGATTTTAATAGATTTTCGAAGGTGTCCTAAGCCAAGCTCTAGCTGCATAGACAGGACAGGACATTTAAGGGAGCTTTGCCTGGGCCTGGTTTATTTTGTGTATTGGAAGCAGTCGGGTTTCACATGGGGTGGTTTAACAGTGAAAATTTAAACCCACACAAACCACTGAGCAAGTAAAAAAGAAAAGCATCACCCCAAGGGTTTTTATTTGATCCCTGGCTGAGGCTGAGTGCAGTGTGAGCGGGCTGGTGCTGCTGGGAGGGCAGAAGGGGAGGTTAATGAGTTCATTAAGGCTGAGCTCTGCCCACAGACAGCACGGAGGTGGAGTGCAGCCCCAGCTCGGAGGGCACGGAGCAGAGGAAGCTGATGGAGGAGCTGCAGAGCCGCTACCGGCAGATGGAGGAGAGGATCACCTGCCCCATCTGCATCGATGACCAGATCAAGCTGGTGTTCCAGTGCGGGCACGGCTCCTGCCCGGACTGCAGCACGGCGCTGACCGTGTGCCCCATCTGCCGCCAGGCCATCCGCGAGAGGATCCACATCTTCGTCTGAGGGAGGATCCGCATCCTTGTCTGAGGAAGGATCCGCATCTTCGTCTGAGGGAGGATCCACATCTTCGTCTGAGGGAGGATCCGCATCCTTGTCTGAGGGAGGATCCGCATCTTCGTCTGAGGGAGGATCCACATCCTTGTCTGAGGGAGGATCCGCATCTTCGTCTGAGGGAGGATCCGCATCTCCTGAGGATCTGCTCCTCCCTATGCCCCATCTGCCTCCAGGCCATCCAGGAGAGGATCCACATCTTCGTCTGAGGGAGGATCCACATCCTTGTCTGAGGGAGGATCCGCATCTTTGTCTGAGGGAGGATTCTGCTCCTCCCTCCACCCAGGGGAGGATCCACATCTTTGTCTGAGGGAGGATCCACACCTTTGTCTGAGGATCTGCTCCTCCCTGTGCCCCCTCTGCCTCCAGACTGTCCAGGAGAGGATCCACATCTTTGGATCCACGTCTTAGGCTGAGGATGCTGCTCCTCCCCTGCCCTGACCCTGTGCCCCATCTGCCCAGGAGAGGATCCACATCTCTGTCCGAGGATGCTGCTCCTCCCTGGCTCTGACTGTGCCCCATCTGCTGCCAGGCCATCCCGAGAGGATCCACATCTCTGTCCGAGGATGCTGCTCCTCCCTGTGCCCCATCTGCCCTGGAGAGGATCCACATCTTCGTCTGAGGATGCTTCTCCTCCCTGGCCCTGACTGTGTGTCCCATCTGCCCCGGAGAGGATCCAGTCTCGTCTGAGGATGCTGCTCCTCCCCAGCCCCGGCCCTGACATGCTTCCTCCCTCTGCAGCGGTTTGGCTCCCTGGGAGAAGGAGGGAAGCACAGGAGGGATGTGCCAGAGGAGGAGGAGGAAGAGGAAGTCTCCTCTGCTCCCTCACCTGTGCTGCTCATCCACCATCAGCACCAGACCGAGCACGCGGCAGAGCTGGGCTGGACATGGAAAGATCCTGGGGTGTCCCAGAGCTGAACAGATCCCTGAGATGTCCCAGAGCTGAGCTGAAGAGATTCTGGAATTCTCCAGAGCTGAACAGATCCCTGGAATGTTCCAGAGCTGAGCAGATCCTGGGGTGCTCCAGAGCGGAACATGAACAGATCCCTGAGATGTCCCAGAGCTGAGCTCAAGAGATTCTGGAATTCTCCAGAGCTGAGCAGATCCCTGGAATGTTCCAGAGCTGAGCAGATCCTGGGGCGTCCCAGAGCTGATCCTGGGATGCTCCAGAACTGAACATGAACAGATCCCTGGAATGTTCCAGAGCTGAACAGACCCTGGAATGTTCCAGAAGCACCCAGGAGTGCTCCCAGCTCCCGAGGAGGTCCCTGGGACCAGCTGAGGTGACAGGGACAGGGAGGGGATGTCCCCAGAGCCCCCTGTGCAGAGCTGGGTCAGGAGTCCCACAGACAGAGTGTGTGCCTTAGAGAAAAAGTAGTGAACACTGATTGAGATTGGAGAAAATCTGTTACAACAAATATTTCTGACCTCTAAGTGACACTCTTCTTCTTCTTCTTCTTCTTCTTCTTCTTCCATATTTTATTTTATTTTATTTTATTTCTTTTTTGGCAGAGCCGTGTGTTCAGAGACTCCTGAGCTTTCTATCCATAATGCCAAAGGCAGGTGTTCAATACTCCAATCAAGGTGTAAAGAAAATAAACAGTAATAATTAAGATACGAGGGGGAGGAGGACAAAAAAAAATAAAAAGGGATTTCATTTTTGTTTCTTTGTTTTGCAGCAAAACTTAATAAAATAAAAATATATATTTTCCTGAGCATTAAAAATGAATGTACAAACAGTAGCTGTATTGTTTTCCAGCTGAGTGAAGATTTATCCCCCACTCAGTGATCCTGTAAAGTGAATTTTGGTGGAAGTGTGGCTGTTTGTCTGGGTGCCCAAACCTCCTCTTTGTTACATATTGGAAGCAATATTTAAACAAACAAAACAAAACAAAAATTCCAGTGTTCCTCTACTCCCTTTGTTCGTTAGCAGAGAGGTGGAAAATCTTTTAAAGCAGTGTGGAACTGTGTGGTGGTTGTGGGAATATTGATTATTTATAACCCTGTGGTTTATTCACAAAGTTATTTCACCGCTTCTTGACTTTAGAGATAATATTTATCCAGATATTCACTTGAGTTTGGTACAATTTCAAGAGATTTTTTTGGCTGTCAAAATGGATCAGATTTAACCCCTAAATTATTTATTTGGCTCCTACTTAACACCCAAATAACCCAAAGCTGAATTTCAGAATCAGCTTTGGTGCAAAAATCAGAGATGCAGATTCTCAATATCTCCTAGAGATCCAAACTGATGGGAATGCCTTTGGAATAATCCAGAAATTTCCCCAAAATCTTTGCTGGAGAAAACAAAAGTTCTCAAAAATACAAATCTGAGCCAACTTTATCCTTTTTTTGTCCTTTTCTGCCTTTTTACTGTTGGATTTCTTGTTGGGGTTTGAATTTCTTGTTGGTTTTTGGATTTCTTGTTGGTTTTTTGATTTCCTGCTGGTTTTTGGATCTCTTGTTGGCTTTTGGATTTTTTGCTGTTTTTTGGATTTCTCGTTGGCTTTTGGATTTTGTGCTGATTTTTGGTCCTTTGTGGTCCCACTAATCTGTGCTGCTCCCAGGATTTCCAGAGGATTGGTCCTCAAATGAATTATTAATATTAAATTAATTATAATATTTAAATTACAATTATATCATAACATAATATATAATTAAATATAATTATATATTATGAATATATATAATGCTATATATAATTAAATATAATTGAATTAAATTAATTTGTATTAATTCTATTAAAATTATATTACATTCTAATACATCAGTAATTATGAATACTTGTAATTTATATTAATTAATACAATTAATTAATAATACATTATGATATATATATGATATGATATAATTTTATATAATATAATATAATATAATATAATATAATATAATATAATATAATATAATATATTGATCTAATAATATAATATAATAATATATATATAATATAAAAATATATAGTATAATATGTATAGTGTATATATAATATAATATCACATATAACATAATGATATATTATTAATATTTATAATTTATAATTATTAATGCATCCCACCAGAGAGCAGGGACAAAAAAATCCCCACCCAGGGGAGCAGTTTTTAGTTCATTGTGGATTCCCTTTGTTATTTGTGTTTTGGGAAACTTTTTTCCCTGATTTCTCCCCAGATTTCTGCTCTCAGGTCCTGCCTGGGCCAGGCCAGTGCAGCATTTCAGTGAAGCAGAAATTCCTGTTCCTGTGCCAGCTGGAGCCGCCCTCAGCCCATTTGTTCTTCATCAGAGCATGGACTTTTCTAGGAACATCAGCAGACGCTGATCACGAGGGGCTGCAGGGTAAAAAACGGCAAAATTCTCTTTATTAGGCCCCAAACATTCCTGTCCTGCCCTCCCTGGGGAGCATCCAGCACACAAAACCCTTTTTTTAGCCCATGACCCACAGAAAAATCCAATTTTTCAGTGCCTTTCCCACAGGAACTGTGCAGGAATGTTGGGTTGTTGATTTATTTTCTTTTCCCCCCGAGCTGGGGATTCTGGGTTTTATTTTCTTTTTCCCCCAAGTTGTGGGTTGTTAATTTATTTTATTTCCCCCCCAAGTTGGGGGTTGTTGATTTATTTTATTTCCCCCAAGTTGAGTATTGTTGGTTTTATTTTCTTTTCCCCACAAGTTGGGGGTTGTTGATTTTCTTTTCTTTTCCCCCCAGGTTGTGGGTTGCTGATTTATTTTCCTTTCCCCCCAAGTTGGGGGTTGTTAATTTATTTTATTTTCCCCCAAGTTGGGGGTTCTTGGTTTGATTTTCTTTTCCCCCCAAGTTGTGTAGAGTGTGTGGTGATAATGGGAATATTGATCATTTATAACCCTGTGGTTTATTCAGAAAGTTGCTTCACCACTTCTTGACTTCTAGTGATAACATTTATCCAGATATTCACTTGAGTTTGTTACAGTTTCCATAGATTTTGGTTTTTTTTAATCTGTGAAAGTGGGAGAGAGGCTTCCAGGTGGAGTTGGGAACTGAAGGGTGAAATCTCTGAGTGGTTTTTAAGGGAAATTTTCCTGATTCCTGTGCCATGGACCCAGAGGTTGGGTTGAGGCACCCTGGTGTTATCTTTATATACTAAAAACTACATTTACAATATTTACAATTAATTCCCAACACCTATCACCTATGTCAGACAGTGAGCTTCTACTCTAAACCAACCCAAAAGTGCCACCATCACAGCAGAAGATGGAGGCCAAGAAGAAGAAGGAGAAAGGCTGGACACACCCAGATTCCTCCTCTTGCCCCTGAACCCCCATTCTAAAAACCCCAAAAATCTATTTTTCACCCCGTGCTAAATTCACTATCATTCCACTTAAACTTTCATGGGGATCTTCCATCTTGGGACCCTGAGCCCTCATTCTAAAAAGCCCCAAAAAAATCTATTTTTCACCCCGTGCTAAATTCACTATCATTCCACTTAAACTTTCGTGGCTTGTAGATCTTCCATCTTGGGACCCTGATTCTAAAAACCCCACAAACCTGTTTTTCACTCCATGACAAACTATGATTCTTCTTAAACTTTCCTGACTTGTAATTCTTCATATAAGGTTGGTGATTGTTTTTTCCAAGGGTTAATCAAAGGCACAGGGGGGACTTGGGCTCTGTGCCAGGGTCTCTGAGCCCCCAGAGGGATTTCCTGGGTTCTGACAGAGCCCATCCTGAATATTTGCACTGCAGACCCTGGGGAGGTGTGGGATTATCCCGAGGGCTCTGTGCAGATTTAGCAGAGATTTCACCAGGAGAGCTCAGCGAGGATTTCCTGAGGCTGCGTCTGGGAGTCCTGGATCCTCAGCTGACTCTCACTGCCCTAAAAACTGAGGTTTGTCTTGGCCTCAGTGCTCAGCTGGTTTCTCAGCAAATATTTGGCTTGAGCTCGAGTAATTCTGAGAGCTCTCTGCAGCCAGGCTGTGGTGGGGTTGGATGTGCTGGATTTCCCTGTGGATGGGCACGGTGGGGAGAGAAAACAAAGAGCTTTCCAAGAAACTCTGCTCTGCCTTCTGTCCCTCCCTCCTCAGGGTAACCTGACAGGGGATCCTGAAATGTCCCAGAGGGTTTGGATCAGCTCTGCAGCCAAGGTTCCCATTCAGGCAGCACAGGATAAACCAGATCATGTGCAGCACGATGGGCTCTTCCCATTCAGAATCATCTGTGGCTCATGGAAGAGTCACAGAGCTTTTCCTGGCCCTGCTCACCCTCAGTGGCTGCGTGGAGAATTGTTCAGGAACACTGAAAATGCGCTTTGCTAAAGCTCTGTGCTGAGATGGATTCCACAAAAAACTTCCAATTTATGAAGGGAATTCTTGCTCCCCTCAGGCTCTGCTTGTGCGAGTCCCCAAGCTCTGCTTAAAATTTGGGTTCTTCACAGGAATGGGTGAGTGCCACAAAAATGGGTGAGTGCCACAAAAATGGGTGAGTGCCACAAAAATGGGTGAGTGCCACAAAAATGAGGCACTGAGGGGATTCCTGGAGGATTTTAGGTCCTGCCACATTCCACATGGACCTTGGGCAAATCTCCTCCCCTGCCCAGTGCTGGTTTACAAACCCAGTTTAATCCTGCCTGTCCAAGGTGCAGGACAAAGCCCTGGCCTGGGTCAGGATTAAACTACCCTAGGTCAGGATTCAACTGCCCTAAATTGGGATTAAACTGCCCCAAATCAGGGTTAAACTGCCCTAAATTGGGATTAAACTGCCCCAAATCAGGATTAAAGTGCCCTGATCTGCTGCAGCAGGAGGAGAGCAGGGTGTGCAGTGCATGAACTGAATTCTCCCTCCGGCTCTGCTGAGTCCTCCTGGCTCTGGGAGAGGCCCCTGAAGCTGGGACTGAAACTCAATGTTCTTCCAGCTCTGGGGTTGATAACAATATTTTCCTTTCAAGCCGGTGCTGCCTTGCTGGAGAAGAGCTCTTGGCTGGAGGTCTGGAGCCCCATTTCAAGGCAGGTTTTCTTTCAAGATTTCCCTTCTCCATCAGCATTTTTCTGTTCTCTGCAGGCTCTAAAAGAAACTGAGAATTCAGGCATAGCTCAGTTGAGTTTCTCCCTTGGTGCTGAGATTGCAGCTCAAACCACCAACAGGGCTGGATTTGCATCTCTGTGGAGCTCCAAATGCAAAAAATTTCATTTTTCAGAGTCATGCACAGACACAGAGCTGCTGGGGAAGGAGGAACCATCCCTGGAAAGCAGCTGAGGGAGAGCTCTGGACCCTGGGGTTCTGCTCTTCCTCCCCTCTGGAATTCTGTCCATCCTTTCCTTGCCTGTTCCCCCTTATCCTGTCCTTTTCCTGTGTCTGAACCACTGCTGCAATTTTCTGCCCTTTCACTGTTGGATTTCTCGTTGGTTTTTGCATTTTTGTGGTGGTTTGTCTTGGTGAGAATTGAAATTGTTCATGGAATTGCACACCCAGACTCCCTGGCCTGATTTCTCCTGAGCTGTTTGACAGCTCCAGGCCAGCTTGAGGCTGCAAATATATGAAACCAATAAAACATTGCATGAACTAGGGTGGAAAAAATTCCAATTCGAGCATTTTTCATTTATTAAAATTACAAGGCTTTTCTGAAACCCTTCAAATGCCTCAGATGCCCCCAAGGAATTTTTACATGGCCTTCCCCCTGCCTGGCATTTCTGGTGGAACTGGGGAGAAAGAATTCCTGCAGGATTCCTTTTCCTCTGAGAGGGCAGAAACCCCACCTCAGGATGAGACAGAAAAGTGCAGCTGTCTCTGAAAACCTGAGAATTTCTGAGTGAGATTCTTCAATTCTCTCTGAAAACCTGAGAATTTCTGAGCTTTTCAGATGTATCTAAAAACCTGAGTATTTCTGAGTGAGATTTTTCAACTCTCTCTGAAAACCTGAGAATTTCTCAGTGAGCTTTTTGAGCTGTCTGAAAACCTGAGAATTTCTGAGTGAGCTTTTTCCGCTCTCTCTGAAAACTTTAAAATTTCTGAGTGAGCTTTTTCCGCTCTCTCTGAAAACTTTAAAATTTCTGAGTGAGCTTTTTCAGCTGTCTCTGAAAATCTGAGAATTTCTGAGTGAGCTTTTCCAAAAAGCCCTGAATGGATTTGGAGATGCCTCAAAGAACCTCCCAGGCAAACCCTCCGAGCCTCTTTGGGACCCAAACCCAGCGTGACACCAGAACAACCCAAACCCAGCAGAAATTGCAGCTCCCGGCCAGGTTTGCTGCAAGAGGGGCTGCTCTTTATTTCTGTGGGAGTTTCTCATCTCCCTGAGCCCTTTCCCAAGCAGAGAGAGCCCAGCCTGCTCTCCCAACCTCTCATTTTTCACCCAGGACAGCTGTGACAATGACGTGGAGCATCCCCAGCCACGCATTCCAAGGGGCTGATTCCTCTGCATTCCTCTTGCTGCCCTCTCCCCCGGTTTTATTTGAGTTTTTTCCCTCATGACACGAAGCTGAGAGCTGCAGATTCGCCCTGTGTTGCTCACAGAGTTAAAGAGAAGAGTTCATGTCCAGCCCAGCTTGTTTCACTTTGCTGCTGCTCCCGGGCCAGCCCAAATTTCAGCTGCAGTAACTCGATCCCGCTTGGCAGAGCCTGAGAGAATCTTTGGCACATTGCAAAGAGGCTTAATGTAAAGTCTGCTATTTTTTTTCCTTTTAAAAAAATCCTTTTTTTTTTCTTTTTTTAGGGTTTTTTGAAACTCCTCTGGTTGTGTGCACAGCTCTGGCAGCAGCTGCTCGCAAATGTGAGCTCCAGGATCACAAATGCTTTCTGTGCAGGGAATGTCTTGAGTTCCTGACCCAAAAAACTCCTCCAAAGCCCCTGGAGAAGGCATGGACGGGGCTGAGCAGCTCCCTGCAGGCAGGAGAAGCTCCCCCAGCCTGGAGCAGAGCAGGAGCAGGGGCTGCAGGACCTCGCTGGGGTTCCTGTGTCTGTTCCCCATCCTGGCTGTGCTGGCAGCTGTGGAATTTCCAGCTGGAGCTGCAGTGCAGGAAATTCAGGTGAGGAGGAGGAGGAGGAGGGATCTGAGCCTCAAATGCCTGGGAGGGAATGGGGGTCCAAGAGAGGTGCAGGTGTGCTCTGGTTTGAGGCTGGAACCTAAATATCTGCATGTCTAAATTGATAAATATCTAAAGGTCTAAATGCCTAAATAGATAGACAAATGTCTAATCTAAATGGATAAATGTGTCTAATAGGTCTATAGATAAATATATCTAAATAGATAAATAGGTCTATAGACAAATAGATCTAAACAGAACTGAATAGATACAAATAGATCAAAATAGCTAAATAGATAAATGTCTAAATAATCTAAATAGATAAATAGATCTCAATAGATCTAAATAGATAAATATCTTAATAGATGAATGTCTAAATATTTAGTCTCAGTAGATAAGTAGATCTATAGACAAATGGATCTAAACAGACCTGAATAGATAAAAATAGATCAAAATAGATAAATATCTTAGTAGAGAAATATCTAAATAATCTAAATAGATAAATAGATCTCAATAGATCTATAGACAAATAGATCTAAACAGAACTGAATAGATCTAAATAGATAAGTATCTTAATAGATAAATGTCTAAATATCTAATCTCAATAGATAAATAGATCTCAATAGATATAGAGACAAATAGATCGAAGTAGATAAGTATCTAAACAGATAAATGTCTAAATGTCTATTCTAAATAAATAAATAGATCTCAATAGGTCTGTAGAAAATAGATCTCAGTAGGTCTATGGACAAATAGATCTAAATAGATCTCAATAGATCTAAATAGATCTGAAGTATCTAAACAGATAAATGTTTTAATGTCTGATGTTTTAATTTAAAGAGAGCAGAGCCCAGGGAGGAGGGTTGGACTCAGCCCTGCAGCTCCTCTGATCCAGCAGTGATTGATGCTCTGCTCTGGATTTTAAGCAGAAGTCACACATTATTTTAATTTTTTCCCTTTGTCTGTTCAGCCCTAATGGCCTGAAGCTTTTATTCTCAGTAGTTATAGAAAATAAAGCCATTTTTCTTCCCTGGGGCTGCAGTGTTCCCTGCAGGAGGAGGAGCCAGCAGGCTCTTCCTGGCTGGAATTGTTTCTGCTGTGCCCAGGGGCTGGGAGAGCTCAGGGCTCCCCCTGGGCTGGAATTTTATTATTTACATTAAATAGAACAAATAATATAGAATATAATATATAATTTACCATAAAATGTATAATACATGGTATATATAATATATAATATATAATATATAATATATAATATATAATATATAATATATAATATATAATATATAATATATA
>JAWWEX010000084.1:6083160-6098195 GCA_035583215.1 Arremon brunneinucha | reverse complement strand
CCAGCTGGCTGTAGCCCTGTACCCCACTCACCAGCTGGCTGTAGCCCTGTACCCCACTCACCAGCTGGCTGTAGCCCTGTACCCCACTCACCAGCTGGCTGTAGCCCTGTACCCCACTCACCAGCTGGCTGTAGCCCTGTACCCCACTCACCAGCTGGCTGTAGCCCTGTACCCCACTCACCAGCTGGCTGTAGCCCAGCCCTCCCTCGGGGGGCCGGGGGCTGGTGCCCCTCTTGACCCGCTGCTGCTCGCTCTTGGCTGGCCAGGTGGGGAACATGGAGGGGTCGATGGGCAGCGGCGTCTCCCTGAAGTACTCGTGCTTCAGCCCGTCCTCGGCCGTGATGCGCCGTGCCGGGTAGTACGTCAGGAAACTGCCAAGGAGCAAAGAAAAAGGAGATTTTAACCCCCCAAAACTGTCAAAAATGCTCTGGAGGGTTTTGTGGTGTTCAGCAGAATTGTGGCTCTGGGTATTGTGATTCTGTTACTGGTGTTGGGTGGAATTCTATTGATTTGGTGGAATTCGAGTGGTTGGGTGGAATTCTGTGAGCAGTTATTGGTATAATTCTATTGCTTTGGTGTCATTTTAATAGAATTATACCAATGCCCAGTAACAGAATTATACCAAATTAATACCCAATGTCCAGTAATAAAATGTACCTAATTAATAGAATTATACCCAATACCCAGTAATAAAATTATACAAAATTAATACAAAAATGTCCAGTAATAAAATGACACCAAATTAATAGAATTATACCAATGCCCAGTAGTAGAATTATACCCAGTACCCAGGAATAAAATGATACTAAGTTAATACAAAATGTCCAGTAATAAAATTATACCAAATGAACAGAATTATACCCAATGTCCTGTAATAGAATTATACCAAATTAATACCCAATGTCCAGTAATAAAATGTACCAAATTGATAGACTTATACCCAATACCCAGTAAAAAAAGATAGCAAATTAATAGAATTATACCAATACTCAGTAATAAAATGGTACCAAATCAAGAGAATTATTCCCAATACCCAGTAGTAAAATTATACTTAAGTAATAGAATTATACCCAATACCCAGTAATAAAATTATACCAAGTAATAGAATTATACCCAGTAATAAAATGATACCAAATTAATAGAATTACACCAACACCCTTGGATAGACAGATAAAGCTCCAAAGGGACCCAGGGAAATTTCATTAGAATATTACAATTTTTGCTATTTCAAAGAGATTTTAGCCATTCTGTTATTGGGTATAATTCTATTATACCCAACACCCAGTAATAAAATGATACCAAATTAATAGAATTATACCAATACCCTTGGATGGACAGATAAAGCTCCAAAGGGACCCAGGGTGATTCCACTAAAATATTTACAATTTTTGCTATTTCAGAGAGATTTTAGACATTCTATTATTGAGTATAATAGAATTATACCCACTACCCAGTAATAAAATGATACCAAATCAATACCCTTGGATAGACAGATAAAGCTCCAAAGGGATCCAGGGTAATTATTCTAGAATATTTACAATTTTTGCTATTTTAAGAGAGATTTTAGCCATTCTATTAAGACACCAGCTACTCCTGTAACACAATGTTAACCACACAACCTGGGCTTGATTTTATAAACCTTTCACAACACAGAAAATTGGTTTCCTGCCCAGAAATTCCCAGGGATCCCTGGAATTTGGCACCCACTTGTTCATGAGGTCGAAGCCCTGGTCAGAGAGCAGAGCCCCGAATCTCTTGCGCAGGTTGTTGTAGGGATACTCTGTGAAGGTCATTTTCTTCACTGCTGGCAGCTCGTTGTAACCTGGCCAGATCTTCTCACTGGGAGTGCCCAGATCCTGCAAATGAAAATTAAAATATCCCTTTAATAAACTCAGAGTGCAACCCTTTATTTATTTATTCATGAGGAGTTGGGAAGGATCCAGAGAAAACACAAACCGTGGTCTCAGCCCGCTCAAAGTGTGGTAAAGCAGATTAAAGAACTTTTTATTAAATAACTTTTTATTGAGGCTGAATCTCTGTTAAAGAACAAGCACTACTCCAATTTCTAAATTTCTCCTGTTTCTAAAACCAGTTAAAATCCCAAAATATTTTCAAAATTACCTTAAAAACTTTGTTAATCTGGTCGATCTCTGACTTCCCTGGGAACAGCGGCTTCTGTGTCAGCAGCTCCCCAAAAATGCACCCCACTGACCACATGTCTATGGCTGTGGAATATTCCTGCAAAGAAGGGAAATCAAATTACACCTCAAAGAATCAGGAAGATTTTGCACTGAGTTGTCTGCAGGGATGTTGTGGTTTCTGGGGGTTTATCTGGGGTTTTTTGTGCAGAACACACACAACCAGTCCCACACCCAAGGGCCAGGTCTTGATTATTCTCTCAATTATTATCTCACTGTAATTATTTCACATTTCTAATTATGAATTATGAGCAGTACCCATGTACACAAATCTTTCAGGATGAAAGGTGAGAAGTCTCCACACTGATGCCTCTCTTCTCCACTCACAAACAAAGCAGCACAGCTGAAAAACCAGAATTTTATCTGGCAGGGCTCTTGATTTCACCCAGATTTCAGCTACCAGCAGGGAACATTCTAGAATAGTGTCACCACCTTGTTCTGCTCTCAGATTTTTTTAGACTAATTTTAAAAGACATTTTTAGAGTAATTTAAAAGGACATTTAAAATCCAGCTGCCAAAGGTGACAATTTTGCCACAATCCATCAGCACTGAGCACATCAGCATTCCAAGGGACAAAACCCATCTGTCACCCACCCACCCTCTGTGTGGGGAGGATGGAAGGGTTTTAGATGTAATTAGGAGGAAAATTTAATAATAACAACAATAACAATAATAAATATAATATAACATTATAATATATAATAATATTTCCATTATTAGGAACAATATATAATAATATATGATAAAATTATATAGTAAAAATAATATTATAATAATAGATTATAGATTTTAAAATAGACAATAATAATATATGATAATATATAATAATAAATTATATAATAGTGATGATAATAATGATAATAAATATATAATATATAACATATAACAAAATATCACAGTATAATATATATAATAATATAATATATAATAATATCTCCATTATGAGGAAAAATATATAATATATGATAAAAATATGTAACAAAAATATTATAATAATATATTATCTATTTAATAATAGATAATAATTATATATATTAAAATATACAATAATAATATATAATAATAAATTATATAATAGTAGTGATAATAATGATGATGATGGTGATGATGATAGTGATGATAGAATAATCAGGATTTCCAGCTATGAATCAATATAATTCATTGCTCACACTTTGATAACGATTTATAAAATCCAGCCAGGTGTTTTATAAATGCAGTCAGGAACAAGAGGAGCTCACCTTGGCTCCCAGCAGCAGCTCAGGAGCTCTGTACCACAGGGTCACCACCACAGGGGTGTAGGGCTTCAGGGGGGACCCATATTCCCTGGCCAACCCAAAATCTCCAACCTGGAAGGAAAATAAACATTTCCAGCACTGCTCATTCACCTTCAGTGCCACTGCACAGAAATTTGGGCACAGCTATAATTCTGCAGCACAGAACTTGTCCTGATTTCCTCTTTTTTTTCCTAATTCTTACCTTTAAAATGCCTGAATGACTGAGCAGCAGGTTGGAAGTTTTCAAGTCTCTGTGAAGGATCCAGTTGTCGTGGAGGTGTTTGACCCCTCGTAGTAACTGAATCATCAAAGTCTTCACTTCCCCTGCAATGATCAAAAATAAAGAAATAAATGATAAAAAAATGCATGGAAGAAAATAAATAAATTATACAAAATGCATTGAAAAAAATAAATCTACCTTGAATTTGTGGTTTGTTTGTTTGGAGGGCAGCAAGGAGTGGCTACTTAAAGCACAGTAGAGCCTGCACTATAAAAATGTGCCACAGAACAGCAAAATTCATTTGAGCAGCTGGAACTCATCCAAATTATGCTCAGAAATTGTTGTCCCTAATAGGGAGCAGCCAAAATTAAAGCCCAATGTTATTTTCCAGTTCAGCACAGGTGAAACTCCCCCAGTTCCACCTCAAACACAAACTGGATTCATCAGCAGCCATCAGCACGAGGCTCAGCCAACACCTTCACTTGGGTCAGGTTTTGGAGAACAAACAGCAAAATGCAGGAAATGTCAGCTCCAAGGAACACAGGACATTCCAAAGCAACACAGGGCAGTGCCCAGAGGCAGCAGGGCCATTTGTGGTGGCTCTTGTGCAGCTCTGAGATCCCAGTACCTGGCAGGAAGGGCTGTTTCATGGTTTCCATCAGGCTCTTGAGGTCGTGCTCCACATAATTCATCACAATATAGATTTTATCCATGTTGCTGCCCACAACAATCTCCTGCAACACACAACCAGATGAGTAAAACTTACACATGGTGCTTAAAAAAAGCATCCAAAATTAATTTTAGAAATGTACTGGAAAGAGGATGGGGCTGCCATTGGAAAAATCCTTAAAAATTGTATTTTTTCTACTAAAAAAACAGCTCATTTTTTTTGTAAAATATCAGATTGTGTCTCATGAGCAGCACACAACTGTTCACAGCAGCAATATCTGCCAGGGTTGCTGATATTTTTATATTTAAAAACCAAGAGGAATATTTCAACAAAATAAAAGACATAAAAGATTGCAGCCTTACTCTGACAGTGACAATATTCAGGTGCTGTGCTTTCAGAATTGTATTTATTTCTCTCAGAGAAGTAATGGGAAAACCTTCCTTCTCCTTTTCCATTTTCAGTCTCTTCAGAGCCACGATTTCATCTGCAAAGGAAACACATTTCCCATCACACAATTAATAATTCACATTACCAGGTGTTGTCTCACTGATGAAATATTTAATTATCTGTGCTGTTCTGCCTTGAAAATGAGCAAGTAAAGAAATATTGTCGGTAAAGAAATATTTTAAATAGATTTTGTTCATCACTGAAAATGTAAAATGATAATTTCCAGCCCTAAATAAACACCCTGAGGAAGAGGAGGGCTCTGATACCCACCAGTCTTTTTGTCCTTTGCCCTGTACACCACTCCATAGGTTCCCTCCTCAATCCTGTTCAAACACTGGAATTCCTCCACGCTGCGACATCCCTGAAAAGCACAGGGACAACATTTACTCCTCCAGCATCTGGGGAAGGTTTTGCTTTTATAACAACTTCAGCAGCTTCACAGTTAAAATTTATCAGAAGAATTCAGCTATAAACCATATGAGAAAGGTGTGTTTGGGGTTTGTTTTTCATAGAGTTTCTAAAGGAATCCTGTGTTTCAGCAGATTAATTTAATTATTCCATTCGCTTTTGCACAAAGGCAAAGGCAGCAACTCAGCACCTTTCACATAATTAATTAGTAAAAAATTGATTTTTATCAATATTTCTACACTTTGCTGTTGGCTACATAAAGAAAAATCAGTTTCTGTGTGTGAAAACAGAACTCTCCTGTCACAAGGATCTATTTTCAGACAGCAATACAAAGATAACAGATCTCAATGATATCAAAAATGAAGAGGGTGATTCCCCACCTGCAGGGCAGGAAGGTATTTGGGAAGTTCCTGTTTCAGCTCGATGGGGGAGGAAGCTGGAGAGTCAGGAATGTATTCCCCTTCTGTCATGGCATTGGAGTGAGGGGAGCCTTCCCCCACCTCCTCCTCCTCCACCTCACTCCCTGCAGAATCCCGGTCAAACCTCGACTCTGGAACTTTAAAAGTCAGAATCAGTGGTGGAAAGAGGAGCTGTGAGGATTAAATAAATTTAATCCTTAATTTATTTAGGGAAATAAAGGTGGTGACATTGAGCACTGCAAGGCAGAGGATGGTGGAGAAGACAAATTTCTCCTCTTGGCTTTCAGGAATTCACCTACAGCTTCCAGGTCAGAAAAATAAATTTACACCAGAATGGAAGAGAAAATTGTCCCAAGATTCTCACTCTCATTCTGGGTCTCATTCTCTGATTTTGATTCCAGTGTTAATGCAGCAGGTCAGAAAAATAAACCTTGACACCAGAATGGAAGAGAAAATTGACCTCCACCTCACTCCCCGCAGAATCCTGGTCAAACCTCGACTCTGGAACTTTAAAATTCAGAATCAGTGGTGGAAAAAGGAGCTGTGAGGATTAAATGAACTCAGCTTTAGGTAAATAAAGGTGGTGACATTGAGCACTGCATGGCAGATGGTAGAGAAGACAAATTTCTCCTCTTGGTAAAGGTGATGCTTTCAGGAATTCACGTACAGTTAATGCAGCAGGTGAGAAAAATAAACCTTTACACCAGAATGGAAGAGAAAACTGACCCAGGATGTCTCATTCTCATTCTGGGTCTCATTCTCTGATTTTGATTCCAGTGTTAATGCAGGAGGTCAGAAAAATAAATCTTGACACCAGAATGGAAGAGAAAATTGACCCAAGATTCTCATTCTGGGTCTCATTTTCTGATTTTGATGAGAGGACAGGACAAAAGAACACAAAATGAAAGAGAGGAAACATCAGCTCATGAGACTGATTCCATCTAAACACAAAGCTTGGAGCAGATTTCAAGGAATTTCTGAGTTGGACATGAGAATAGCATTTAGATATTTTAAATATTTGTAGAAATAGATTTATCTAGCTGCAGAAACTCAGGCAAACACTTCTTTAAACATTCAGTATTTGCATTGTACCAACTGGGATGTGGTTTCCATTCTCCCGTTCCTCCTCTTCGCTCATTTCCTCCTCGCTCACCTCCTCTGCAAAACAGAACCAAGTTTGGTTGGAAAAATCCAAATTTCTGCAGCTCCCTGGGAGGAAATTCCTGCTGGAATCCTCTCCCACCTCACCTCTCTGCACTGCCAGTGACCAAGAAATTCTGTTCACTTCCAACAGGGAACACAACTTTTACCAATTCTCTGGGAATTGGGATGTGGGCAGGTAAATAAATGATGAATATTTCCTTATTAATTGTAATTATTTTAAAGAAAAACACCCAGCCATCAGAGGCTGCTCTTGTGCCTTTTCTTTACTAATTAATGACAAGAACAGCTGCACTCAGACTTCTTTACTGAACTACTGAACTTGGAATTAGTTTCTGTTGCAAATTTCAGAAGTTTTTTCCAAATGAATGAAGATAACACAAAATGCCAAAGACATTTGGATTTCACCACCCCCCAAAGAAGTGCAAACTGTGCTCTGCAGAGTATTTGATGCCACAGAACCACCTGAACCTCTGACAGAAATGGCTCTCAGGTTTCTGCTCTGGCTCCTTAGATAAGAATTGGTATTACCTCTACCAAAAGGACACAATGGGACTTGGACTTGGGGGTTTTCTTTTTAGTTATCTTGACCTGTGAGGTCTCAGCCTAGCCTAGACTAAGAGAAAAGGAAAATGTTCAAATAAAACAGCACAGCATGAGGAAAATAAAGAAAATCAGATAGCCCTTGGTGGAATCCTCACCTGCTGATTGCTCAGACACCTCCTCAGAATTGCTTCCTGTCTCCTCCTCCTCCTCCTCTTCCTCTCCCTCCTCCTCAGAGCCTTCACTGCTGGACTCTTCCTCCTCCTCTTCTGAGCCTGATCCAGATTCTGCCCAGGAATAATCAGGCACTTAACACTCACAGTGAAATTAATTACATCTCTACAATTAATTACAGCTGCTAAATTGCATTTCATCACCTGAGGAAGACTCTGCTGAGCTGGTTTTTCTCTCACTGTCACTGATGTCCTGCAAGTCTGACAGAGGATCCCTCTCTTCTGGTTTCTCTTCTTTTACTGCTGAAACCACAAAAATTAAAAGCACAGTGCTAATTGAGTATCATTTCCAAGCCTCTGAATTCCCTGCTTCACTTTCTGCTGGCATTAAATCAGTGCTGAATATTCAGTATTGGAAATTCACAGCACTAAAAAATAAATAATAATCATTTCACACTCTGCTCAATGACAAACAGCTTTTCTGAATTGTAGTGGTGCAGGTTTAACAACCAAAAATATGGAATATTGACCTGATTTTTAAACATGAGGTGTTCCTAAGATGAATTAAAATAGGGGGAAAATGGGAAAAAAGCACCATGGTGACAAAAATCACCAGGACAGGTCCCTACACACTGGTTACTGCCAGAGTGCTCACTGTGAAAAATCTCTGGTGGTTGATGGGGCAGGAGCTTCCCAGGCCTTGCTCTGGGTGCCTCCACCTGGAATTCCACTGATTCCATCCTGCTCTGGGTGCCTACATCTGAAATTCCATCTCTACAATTAATTCCAGACGATTCCATCCCGCTTTGGGTGCCTACATTTGGATTTCCAGCTAATTCCATTCTGCTCTGGGTGCCTCCACCTGGAATTCCATCCTGCTCTTGGTGCCTCCACCTGAAATTCCAGCTGATTCCATCCCACTCTGGGTGTCTCCACCTGAAATTCCAGCTGATTCCATCCCACTCTGGGTGTCTCCACCTGGAATTCCATCCCGCTCTGGGTGCCTACATCTGGAATTCCAGCTGATTCCATCCCACTTTGGGTGCCTCCACCTGGAATTCCAGCTGATTCCATCCTGCTCTGGGTGCCTCTACCTGGAATTCCAACTCCACAATTAATTCCAGCTGATTCCATCCTGCTCTGGGTGCCTCCACTTCTTTTCACAGCTGCACACATCAGAGCTTTCCTCCCTCAAACAAAGGTGTTTTTATGTCACTTGTGCAAGTTCCCTGTCCCCAGAACCTTCAGGTGGGATCATTTTCTGGCTTGGATAACAAAATTCACCATCTAAGCAGAACTCTGCCTTCAGTATCTAATTATTCTACAAGATGACAGAATCAGTGATGCTCACTGAGGTCACTTTTTAAGGAATTTAGCTCCTAACCCCAAATCCATCTGGAGCTGGAGTGACCAATCCCTTTTTAACCTGCAAGGCAATTCAACTGCAGGATTTTAAAAATTCAGTCAGCTGCTTCTTTCACCACTGAAGAGGGGTAATTCATTTTGAACCTTTTCCAGTTGCTACTCCTACCCCTAAATATTCCATGTATCACTTGTGCATCTCCTGCAAAACCAGCACTGCTTTAGGAAAGAGACATTGGTGAGGATTCCAGATTTACGCCGCTGGGGCTGAGCTGGACAAGACTTGAACTGAGCACCTGGGATGGTTGTTTGAGACTAAAAATGAATTGAATTTGATTGAATTGGATTTTTTTTTACCCCAGCTGTCCCCCAAGACAGTGTAGAGTGGCAGATGCTACCTGGTTTCCTGCTCTCTCCTTGCTCAAGCTTGTCTCTCTGCTGGCGCAAAGGGCTGCGACTCCAGGGTCTCACTTTTACTTTGTCTCCATATTCTTCCCTCACTGTTCTATGGTGTGCAGAAACTAGGGAAAACAAAACCACAAGAAATTGTTACATCTGCCTAATTAGAGTTGTCCTGTCTGCCACAGCCACCTGATTGGAATGTTTTTCTTAATTTTTTTTAACAGGGTAATAGGGAAGAATGGGAGAGGAACCTACTTAAATCAGTATTTAAGTATTAAATTTAAGCGTTTAAACTTAAGTATATTATATTGTATTAAATCAGTATTTAACTCTTCTTTCTGGGAGAATGAAGGGTTTAGATTGATCTCAAATAAAATATGGGTTTGTACTGCTTAGAGAAAGCTGCTGCCACACTTAAAAAACAGAAGCAAGCTGCCCTGTATGTTACACAATAAACACCCTGATTCTAAAGCATTAATGCCAGAGAAAGAAGTGGAAAATATGTAAAAAAATCAAACCAGCTGAGGTTTAGAAGGAGCTGACAGAACATTCAGAACAATAAAATCAATTAAATGAAAGGTTACACAGATTGAGCACTATCAGCACAAAGCCAAGCACAAAAAGGAGCTGTTTGGTATGAGCTGAGCAAGAAAGAGAAAGCAAAAAATATGAATTGTTCTGCTGTGCTTGAATAATCTCTGTCACCTGATCACAGGAATGGGCTCTGAGTTTTACCTCTGAAAGCTGGGCCAGAGATCCTTGAACCAAAAATGAGCTGAGATTGCAAACACCCAACATGCAAAAAGTGCAAAACTTAAACTCTTCAGGCACCAGGTAATCCCACCTGACTCCCAGTGCAGCAATTTCCATGCCTGGAGCACTTACATGACCTCTCCCCATTTGCAATTTATTCCCCCAAATCCCTAAAACATTGAATTTTGAGGTTTCAACCTCTATCAAACTGAGTTGGACTCAGCCAAAGAGTTCAGAACCACCGAACACAGTGGCACCTCCAGAAATCCTGTTTTTATGGAAATCTCCCCCTCAGAAATCCTGTTTTTATGGGAATCTCCCCTCAGAAATCCTGTTTGTATGGAAATCTCCCCTCAGAAATCCTGTTTGTATGGAAATCTCCCCCTCAGAAATCCTGTTTTTATAGGAAATCTCCCCTCAGAAATCCTGTGTTTATAAGAAATCTCCCCTCAGAAATCCTGTGTTTATGGAAATCTCCCCCTCAGAAATCCTGTTTTTATGGAAGTCTCCCTGACAGGGAGAGGCAAAACCTCACTGGCCAACTTCTCAGGATATTTACGGCCCACAACATCACATCATTTTATCTCCCCATGTAAAACTTGAATTTCCTTTTCCCTCCCATGTCAGACCCTTCCCTACTTTAATTTTTTTTAATTTTGGTGCTGCTTTAATAAAAAACATTTCTACCCCTCCATTCAGCAGTGTGTAAACTGGTAGGAAAGTGCTAGTAAATCTGATTTCTGCAGAGGGAGTCACCTTCTCTCCTGGCTTCCCTCTCCTTCCTCCTCTCCTCAGCTCTCCTCTCCCTCTCCTTTTGCTCTCGCTGCTCCTTCTGCTGCTCCCGGATTTTCCTTTCCCTTTCTCTCTCCAGTTGCTCCAAACGATCTCTGGAAAATAATTTTTGTTATAAATTCAGCTGGGGAAGAGAAGGCAAACTGGTTAAATCTGAAAATTGGTTCAATCTGGTTAAATAATTTTTGTTTGCTATAAATTCAGCAGGTGAAGAGAAGGAAAACTGGTTTGCAGCACCAAACCACTGAACTCAATTTCCTTCTCAACACCCCCAGAAACAGGTGGAGTTTTTCAGCTGATCCTTTAAAAAACAGGTTTAAAAGATCCAGACCAGCATTTCTCCATCCTAACAGGATTTAAGCAAAAATTCAGCCAGTCCAGTTAATTAATCCCATGATAATCAAGATAATTAGTCCCCCTGTGCAAATCTGCTTTGTACTTATTTTTTAGGTTGGAAAAACCCCTAAGACCATCCCATCTTTTTATTTATTTAAAATTAATGTATCTGATTTCTTTAAAAATTAATTATTGTATATACCTACATATAATTATCTAAATTTAAATTGACTACGTTAATTTATTTATCTTTTCTGACCAATAACTAAATAACTTTTGACCAATAACCAAACACCAAGATAAAAGTGATTCCAAACCCATGATTTTAACCCATTCTTCTATAAAATCTTTAAAAATTGTTCCTTGAACTGCAAGCCCCAGTTGATTATTTATTTTTATTTATATATTTTATTTAAAATTAATTTCATTTAAGCATTAATTATTGTATATAATTATAAATAATTATCTAAATTTAAATTATTAATTGCATTAATTTATTCATCTTTTCTGACCAATAACTATAAGACATCACAGTATATCATGCAAGAGCAATGAAATCTTCACAAAGCTTCATATTTTTATTCCAGTGAATTCACCTGGAATACCCACAGCAGTGAAGCACTTAAAAATAATTAAAATGAAGAACAAAGTGGATTTTTTTGGTTATTTCCCAATGCTCAGAGCAGGCAGGTGTGGGGAGGGCAGGGATGGATGTACCTCTCCCTTCTGGAATGTTCCCTTGCCATCTCTCTCCGTTTCTGTCTCTCCCATTCTCGCCGGGCTTTATCCTGCTCCTCTCTGTGTCTCTTCCTACGCTCGTGCTCCCGTTCTTTCTCCTTCACTCTGGCGTGTTTCCCTTCAACAAACACAAATCAGTTACATTTCCCTTCAACAAGCACAAATCAGTTAAAGTTCCCTTCAACAAACACAAATCAGTTGCAATTTCTGAGGGTTACTGCTCCAAATAATCACCAAAAGCAAAACTCAGGGGGCGAAACTGCTGAGAACCATTGCCATGAGCTCTGTTGTTTTCTTAAAGGGAAATTCCTGTTCTGAAAGGGGGCTGGAAAGCCCAAAGTCTGTAAGGTTTTGCATGAATATTTTATTAAAGTAAAAAATGGTTGTTATTAATGGGAATGACTCCAAAAAGGATATTTTGGCAGGTACAAAGATCAGAGATCTTGCACTCAGTGAAGCCAGAGAGAATATCTGAATTAAAATTAAAAATGGTTGTTATTGACAGGAAGACAATGGGAATGTCTCTAGAAATGATATTTTTTTTTCCCTTGGCAGGTACAAAGATCAGAGATCTTGCAGTGAAGCCAGAGAGAATCTTATCAGGCTTCAAGGAGTAAAAGTGACCTCAGAGTCCCTATCCCTAAGTGATTTCTGTCCTATTGCCATGAGCTCTGTTGTCTTCTTAAAAGGAAGTTCCTGTTCTGAAAGGGGGTTGGAAGCCCAAAGTCTGTAAGGTTTTATATGAATATTTATATTAAAGTAAAAAATGGTTGTTATTAATGGGAATGACTCTAGAAAGGATATTTTGGCAGGTACAAAGATCAGAGATCTTGCACTCAGTGAAGCCAAAGAGAATATCTGAATTAAAATAAAAAATGGCTGTTATTGACAGGAAGACAAGGGGAATATTTCTAGAATGGATATTTTTTTTCCCCTGGCAGGTACAAAGATCAGAGATCTTTCACTCAATGAAGCCAGAAAGAATACTTGTATTGAAGTTAAAAAATGGTTGTTATTGATGGGAATGTCTCTAGAAATGATATTTTGGCAGGTACAAAGATCAGAGATCTTTCACTCAGTGAAGCCAGAGAGAATATTTGTATTAAAGTAAAAAATGGTTGTTATTGACAGGAAGACAATGGAAATGTCTCTAGAAATATTTTTTTCCTTGGCAGGTACAAAGATCAGAGATCTTGCACTCAATGAAGCCAGAAAGAATACTTGTATCAAAGTTAAAAAATGGTTGTTATTGATGGGAATGTCTCTAGAAAGGATATTTATTTTTTCTTGGCAGGTACAAAGACCAGAGATCTTCCACTCAGTGAAGCCAGAAAGAATACTTGTATTAAAGTTAAGAAATGGTTGTTATTGATGGGAATGTCTCTAGAAAGGATATTTTTTTCCCTTGGCAGGTACAAAGATCAGAGATCTTTCACTCTGTGAAGCCAGAGAGAATCTTATCAGGCTTCAAGGAGAAGAAGTGACCTCAGTGTCCCTGTCCCAAAGTGATTTCTGTCCTCTGACCACGCTCACACCCCTGTCAGTCCCCTGAGGGCACCAAAACAGCCAAAGAAATGAACAATTCCAATTCCTCTGTCTGTCCAGCTGCTGTGGCTCCCCCAGCCTGAGTTATTTGATTTATTCTACTCCCAGAATCACCTTCTGCAGAGTGGCTCCTGTGCCTGCGCTTCTCTTTCCTCTTCTCATCCTTCCTGTGATGGGTTTTCTCTTTCCTGGACATTTGCTGGGGGGGTTTGATGGCCAAGGAATCATCTTCTTCTCCCCTGCAAGGCAGGACAGGAATGAGCTCAGGGAGGGGACAGGGGAAATCCACACATTTTCTTGCTTGGAAAAGATTCCTGTTTTATTTTGGGTTTCCACAATAAATCCAAACTGGAGCACAACACCTAAATTGGTTTCCTTGTCTGGAAAAGATTCCTGTTTTATTTTGAGTTTCCCAAGAAATCTAAACTGGAGCACAACACTTAAATTGGTTTCCTTGTCTGGAAAAGATTCCCATTTTATTTTGGGTTTCCATAATAAATCCAAACTGGAACACAACACTTAAATTGGTTTCCTTGTTTGGAAAAGATTCCTGGTTTATTTTGAGTTTCCACAATAAATCCAGACTGGAGCACAACACTTAAATTGTTTTCCTTGGTTGGAAAATTCCCATTTTATTTTGAGTTTCCCAACAAATCTAAACTGGAGCACAACACTTAAATGGGTTAAATCTGATTAAATCTTAACCAGTCCTTCAAAAGTGTGTGCTATAAAAAGGATTTTCACTCTAAAATTTGATTTTCCTTTCAGATATTTGAAACCCTTTTCTCAGGACATTGAAAGGTTAATTTCAGGATTTGAAGGGTTAATTTCAGGAATTCTTTTCCTCTTTTTATTCCCTCATCCTCACCTGTCTTCCATGGAGTCTTCCCTCCTGTAGGGTGAGTTCCTGATGGTGATTTCCATGCGATGGTCTCTCAGCTCCCCCTCCTCAAGAGAATCCCTTTTGGAATCCCTGTCATCTGACTGAGGGAACAGGGAAAATCTGTTTATTTGTATGGTTCAAAATGAATAAAATTAAATATTACTGAAATCTTCCTCTGCTGGCTCAAAAATTCAGCCTGGATTGGTCACCCCTGTGAAATCACTGATTTGTGACAGCAGCACTTTGAGCTGAAGTGCTTTAATTTGACAAAATTAAACAAAATTAGACAAAATTAAACACTAAGGAGGGGTGCACTAATTATTGTGTGGTATTTTCTGCAATAATTATTTTGCACACAGCTGAACAAAACCAATCAGCAACATAAAAGTGATTCCAAACCCAGAATTTTAACCCATTCTTCTATAAAACCTTTAAAAATTGTTCCTTGAACTGCAAGCCCCAGTTGATTATTTATTTTTATATATCTATATATTTATATTTTGTTTATTTTTCTTTAAAATTAATTATTACATATAATTTATATATAATTATCTAAGTTTAAACTATTAATTACATTAATTTATCTTTTCTGACCAATAACCAAACACCAAGATAAAATTGATTCCAAACCCACAATTTTAACCCATTCTTCTATAAAACCTTTAAAAATTGTTCCTTGAACTGCAAGCCCCAGTTGATTATTTATTTTTA
>JAWWEX010000084.1:6042377-6073007 GCA_035583215.1 Arremon brunneinucha | reverse complement strand
GGAGCTGGGGCAGGGCAGGTTTAGGCACTGATCTCTGTGGGACAGGGACAGCACCCAGGGATGGCTGGAGCTGGGGCAGGGCAGGTTTAGGCACTGATCTCTGTGGGACAGGGACAGCACCCAGGGATGGCTGGAGCTGGGGCAGGGCAGGTTTAGGCACTGATCTCTGTGGGACAGGGACAGCACCCAGGGATGGCTGGAGCTGGGGCGGGGGCAGGCACTGATCTCTGTGGGACAGGGACAGCACTCAGGGTATGGCCTGGAATCAGGGCAGGTTCAGGTTGGATATCAGGAACAGGTTCTTCCCCCAGAGGGTGTTTGGGCACTGGCACAGCTCCCCAGGGCAGTGCTCACAGCATCAGCCCGGCAGAGCTCAGGAAGGGTTTGGACAATGCTCTCAGGCACAGGGTGTGATTCCTGGGGTGTGCACAGCCTTCACTGATCCCCCTAAGTCCCTTCCAACTCAGCATATTCTATGACTGTGATTCTATGAAGTCTGAAATCTGGTTATCTCAAAAAAACCAAAAATTTGCTATTAGTACTCTTGACTTCCCACATGATCCAGTTCCAGCTCTTGTCAGGCAGCTTTGCACACTGCATTTATCTGCCTGGCTGGTTCAAGCAGGAGGAACATCTTCCAGAGATGAACAAAGCTTTTTTATTTTCTAGCTCTCCTACTAAAGCCATTACCCAGCCTAATACACCTTGAGACAGCAGAAACAGAGGAAGCCACTTAAAAACAGAAGCACAGCCCAGTCTGAGTTTGCAAGCAGAACATCCATATCCCTCAGATTTTTGTGCCCTTCCTTACTTCATCTGTATCACTGTTATTACAACCATGGCTCCTTGCAGGTGCTTGTCTGAAGCAAACTGGTGTCCCATTTTCCCTCCCAGCCCCAAAGAGTGGGAATGTCCCACTGAGTGCTGAGTTCTGTGATGTCTGCTCAGGCTGTAAAATTTTGTGTACTGAGCTTTCTTCAGAGCTGTCACTTCTGAAACCCACCCTGAACATCCAGGGGGAAATGTGAGCACCAGAACTTGGGAAACAAATTTTAATTCCCAGCAGCACAGCCTGCCTGGCTTTGCCATCTATTGGATTTGTCTGACAACAAGAGGTGAAAGGATTCTGCAGCTCCATTGTCTCAACTGCAGGATCTAAGAAAACACTGGCAGGCTCATCAGAGAGGTTTATGAGCCTGCAATTCAAAGAGATTAAAAGGAAAAATCTACTGAGATTCTTTCAGGCTACAGAACAACATTAAATAACTATTAGCAGCTTGGTTCAGTAAAGCTTTACTAGAGCCCTTGCTGGGTCATTCAGAAATTGTAAAAGAGGAAAGGTATTTAAGTTTCACTTGGAGATACAATAAATATTTCTTGGGCTATTTAAGACTGAGTTTTAGGGAAAAGGGTTGCAAGCAGTAAATGGAAATTCAACCCTTTTAACAGTTTATGGTTATAGTAAAAATAGTCATAATACTTGAAAGATTTTTCTAGCTCTTTATCAGGCATACATACTTCGGATTGATTTTTTTTTTCAAACCAAACACAATTAAACTTTAAGATATGTACTGTCAGTCAAATACTGTTCACAGTATCTACTCTGCATAAAAATCACCACATACTCACTGGATGCTTTCACAAGTTAATTTTTTTAAACAGGCTTTTCAGTTTTAAAACAATTACTTAAATTTGAGTCTTTTCAGACTCTTCTGACTTTCCTGAGTCTTTTCTTAGCTGCTGTCTCAATTTAAAACAATCACGCCTACTTTAATTTCAAATTTTAACAAAGTCACGTTAAGAATTTTCATAACAAAGAGATGCAGAAATACCAAAACAACCCCGCTGCACTTGTTGCAGATGAGATTTAACTCCAGAGAGTTCAAAGGCTTGTGCTCCAGCTGAGGGGCTGCAGAAGGAAATCCATGGCTGGAGAAGGAACATCCCCTTCTGTCACACACAGAGCATAACCTGGCACTCTGCAGATCACTGCTATTGTCAGCAAAGCCTGCCTTAATCACCAGGTGTTACAAAATGAGCTGCTTTACACTAACTACAACTTTTTGTGCTGTCTTTTGCCCAGAGCAGCTCGAGAATCTCTGCCCTTGGAGACACTAAAGCCAGGCTGAGCAACTGTGAGGACTGGCTTGAGGTGGGAGATTGATCTGCACAGGGTGGCCTGGCAAGGTTCTACCAGCCCCTGTGATCCTCTGGTTCTGTTGACAAGTTTTCCTTCTTTCCAGCTGTGTCACAAAAAGCATAAACTTATGGGGTTCAGGGGATTTCTAATGTGAAAAATGTGAAATGGGTTTTATCCACACAAAAAACTTTTGGTAATTATCAGAGTCAAGCCTGATTTTAACTGCATATTCGTCTTTGTAAAGTGGGATATCAAACAAAGAATGGAAAAATCTAAGAAGAAAATCTATTGACAAAAAACCCAAGTCCATTCTTCATAGGTAAATTCTTATGCAGGTTTTTTTTTTTTTCCAGCCCCCAAATTTTTCATAGGGACTGTAAGCAAAAGATTCACCATCATAAAAAGGTATTCTTATATGGCAAAACAATGAATTGGAAAAAATTTCAGAAAACATACAAAAAGGCAGTTCTCATAGGATTTCCAGATCAGAAAAAGTTGGATAAGTATTTGAGTCTAACCTCCGAACAGTTTGTGGTTTGTCCCTTCCCCTTTAATTCTATGGCCTGAAGGCACCAAAAAATTAGGAGATTACTGAGAAGCCTTCAGAGAAAAGCAGTATTAAGATATAAAAGCACATTTCACTTGTTATTCTCAACAATTCCAACAAAAAGAAAATTTAAACCATAGAGCCCCACAGAATTTCATCTCCTTGGAACTTCTCTGGCTACTGAACTTCTGAGCCAAGTAGCTCAGATTTAGTTAGTGTCACACAAGAAGGTACAAACAAACAAACAAACAATCTGTGAAATGAGGAAAGGACTGTAGTGCAAAGGGTTTCCTGCTGATGGGCAGCCACACTCACACACACACACACAGAGCCAACCCTCAGATCCTGCTCCCTGGCCTTCCTCTGCACCTGAACTTGCTGCATTCTCTCTCTCATCACTATTCCCCTTAGCTGCTGCCTCAACTCCTTTGTTTCTGCCAGCCTTTATGGCAGTGTCTATGAATTTGTCTGGAATCGTGGCTGCAGAAGCAGCTTGACAGGCATTCAAAGGAGGAGAATTTACTTCCCCGTCATTTTGCTGCCAGGGAACATGCTGGAAAGAATGCAGCAGCACTGCACATGTGTGTCAGGTGTGGCCCTGGGAATGGCACCCTCTGTGCTAAAACAGAATGTCCCATCACCCAACACCTGCCTCAACAGAGGCACAGCCTGAGTCCTTCACTTACCAAGTCTTTCGTACACAATCTTGAGCTGGCTTTTCAAAGAACTCATCTGGATGCAAAAGAATCTCACAAAATATAGATAATCTTCAAATTACAGTCAAAACTGATTTATAGATTAAGGACAAATTTGTATGTCCTTAATCTATAAATCAGTTTTGACTGTAATTTGTAATTTTAAGGACATATTTGTATGTCCTTAAATCCCAAGGGAAAACAAGATCCTGATGTAGCTTTCTACTCCAGTGGCTGAACCTGACCCAGGCAAAATGGAACTCCATGGTCTGAATTTAAGCTTTAGGTAAAACTCACCAGATATGGAAAAGATTCCCAACGTTATCTCTAGTATTTCCTTTTTCCTCTGCCCATACAATTTGTGAAAAGAGAAGGCACAACCAATATTACAATGGTAGGAGTACAACAGCATGAGAGTGCTGGGCAGCAGAAATTCCTGTTCTGACATCACCTTCAGGCATTTAAAAAATAACTTTGAGATGCGAAAATTATTTAAGTATGATCTTAATTCTCTTTACATTGCAAACAGAACAAGATGCAATTTTTTTCCATAAAATACTTATTCCACAACTCTGTTTTCACCCCTCCCCCTCTCTGAAGTCTGAAATACAAGGTTATTGTGGTGGTTTTGTATGGGAGGCATTCACAGAAGTGATGAGCCACGAGAAGTGTCCTGGAAGTTTTGTTCTGATTCTAATTACCTTTTCTTTTGGTTACTGTTAATAAGTTTTTCTTTATACCCTTGTAAAGTTTTAAACCTACCTTATGTTTCTCCTAATCCTGCATCAAGGAAATGAGTTAGTGAATACACTAGTGATTAACCAACACTAAACCCACCCCACTCATTAGTACATTACCAGAGAAGTCTCAGATTAACCAACCAAACCCACTGCAGCCCTTTAAGTGGAGAATTCCCCCTGTGTACCTCCAGCACCCTCTGTACCCTGCAGTGATGCCACGGTGCCTTTGTGTCTCTGAGCTGTGTGGGGAGCTAAAAATCAGCACGAGGGCCAGGGGCTGATGGTGTGCCAGGGCACAAAGCAGGAATTCAATAACAAGCTGCACAGACAGTGGCCTTTTATCAGCACATTCCGCAGTGGTGGTGGCTCCACGTCAATGCTGGCCCCAGTGTGTCACTGCAGAGTGCCACCGAGTGTTTTCCCCACGGGCAAGCCACTATTATTGACTCCCCCCATTAACATGGAGGGTGGATATACATTTATTGAAGGTTCTAATGGAAGGCTGAGGGACTCCTATCCCGAGGCCAGAGCAGAAAGACAGCCTATCACTTCATGTAATGGTAGCCCATGTGTGACAGACCTGACCTACATTTCCCCCCTTTCTTTCTCACAACAGCCTGTCACTGTTTTAAGAAGCTATTTTCTGAGAGCTATAAAAAGGAATGCGTGCTAGAGCTGCCTAGTTAATATGTTATATTGAAATATTATTTACAAACCTGCTTTAGAAAGGCTACTTTAGACTGTGGATGAATTATGAACGCTACCTAACATCCACAACGTGTCCTAATGGTTCTGGTTATAAATTCATACACAAAGAACACTAGGTGTAGATGGATTAATACTTACATCTAAAACACTGCAACAAAACACAGCATAAAACTTAAAATTAAGAATAATGAATGAAGCTACCTTTCTAAAATAAAAAGGGCTAAGGTCTGCAATCAGTATAAATTCCATAATAATTCAAACTATCAGGAAGAATGCCCCCTAAAGTTTTGTTGGAAATCATTCTGTATTTTCAGCAGCTGATGTATGTGTAGCTCAAGCTATAAATAATGGATCCACGCCTGAAAGTAGGACAGGAGTGAAAGCAGCATTCCGTTCAGCACCGAACAGCATTTTCAAACACCATCTCACCACCACTCCCAGCCCCTGGCTTAAATAAAGAGCTGCTGCCACTCCAGCCCTCCTTGGCAGGAACCTACCACGCTGCTGCAGGTCATACTCCTGTTTTGTCTCCTCGTTGCCCAGAACTTTCCAGGCCTGGTGGATCTCCAGGAACCGCCGCCCGCGCGCCTCCGCCTCCGCCGCGCCTGCCGCCTGCTTGTCGGGGTGGTGCTGCCAACCAAAAACAACAGGACAAAAAGGTTTGGGGGGCTGGGGGTGACTTTGGATGGCTGGGAGAGGAGCCATCCATCATGCACCTCATACTCAGCAAGGAGGACACAGGAAAGGAGAAGGGCTAAGCTGAGGAGCCAAAGGAAGGGAGGTGACGGCGCTGGGCGCAAGAGGAACCTGCCAGTTTGATTATCCCACTGGAAGGGCAGCAGAGCCACCAGTGGCACGAGTGTCACCGTGTGCACTGATGGCATTTTCTGGATAATTTGCTGATGGAGTCACTGCCCTTATGGACAATTTACCTAGAGAAACAGAAATAGGTACACACAGGGGACCACGACACAGGGACAAGAGGAGGTGCTGGCAGCTCTCGTGACACTCCGCAGAGCTAAACGTATTTAAACACAAACAGATTTATAATTAAAAAAAATTTAAAAATATTTAAACATAAGCACCAATCACTGGCCTTATGGACAATTTACCTAGAGAGTGACTAGCACAAAAAGAAATAGGTGCACACAGGGGACCATGACACAGGGACAAGAGGAGATGCTGGCAGCTCTCATGACACTCTGCAGAGCTAAACATATTTAAACACAAACATAAACACAGGTTTAAAATTAAAAAAAAAAAAAAATTTAAACATAAAGACAGATTTAAACATAAGCATCAATCACTGGCCTTATAGACAATTTACCTAAAGAATGACTAGCACAAACAGAAATAGGTACACACAGGGGACCATGACACAGGGACAAGAGGAAGTGCTGGCTAAAACATATTTAAACACAAACACAGATTTAAAATTAAAAAAATAATAAATTTAAACATAAACACAGATTTAAACACAAGCACCAATCACTGGCCTTATGGACAATTTACCTAGAGAGTGACCAGCACAAACAGAAATAGGTACACACAGGGGACCATGACACAGGGACAAGAGGAGGTGCTGGAGGTGCTGGCAGCTCTTGTAACACTGCACAGAGTTTAAACATATTTAAACACAAACATAGATTTAAAATTAAAAAAAAAAAAATTAAAAATATTTAAACATAAACACAGATTTAAACATAAGCACCAATGTTTAGTTAAAGCTATTACAGATCAATTGAACGCTGCATTACACGTGCCCAGCTTTTTTTATGATTTAAATGGTAAATAAAATATACATGATCAAATATAATTTATACTACATGTAATTCTACTTTTGAAAATATGCCTGAACATCTTTCATTTCTTCCAGTTCAGTGAATCAATAGCCCTTCCAAATACTTAAAATCATGGATCACTGGCTACAAAATTGTGTCATTTTCGTTAAGAAATGATTATTCAAGGACATGGTTATTCAAGAAATCCCACGTTAAACAGGCAATAATAATTAAAATGGTGACACGTTTTCTTTCTCATTTGTGCAGAGCAGAGCATTCTGACTTGAGTGGTTCCAATGCCTACTGAAAAGGAACCCTCAAAACTCCATCTGCCTGTAGCTTTAATTCATCTCCAGTAATCTCTTTTTCTGCTACTCTAAATTGCTCAGTAGATGTGATGGAGCAACAGGGAACAGCATTTAAGTTGAGAAAGTTGCAATATAATAAATATAATATATAATATAAAAAGTTTATAATATATATATAATATATAATATATAATATATATTGAACAATGGATATTGAACAATGGATATTGAACAATGGATATTTATATTCTCGATCATATTGTTATGTTATATTTATCATATTTTATTAATTTTAGTGGCCAGATTTCCACCACAGCCAATTAAGAAGAGATTAATTAACCTCATTTCAGGCCTCACCAGTGTATTCCCCCAGAATCATGCGGGACATGATGACAGTGAAAATGGGAGCTGAGCTCTTCACAGTCTCTGCAAATGACACTGCCACATTCTTCAGGCTCACCAGCCCCAGCACCACTGTTGCAAATCTGCAGCAGGAGAAAAATCACAAAAAATTAATTTTTAAAACTAATTAATTCATTAGTGCACCAGAAGAAATTAAAATAATGCTTGAGGAGCTACTCTTGGACACCCAGCATAAAAAGAATTGCTCTGTGATTTCTCCTGCACCTGCAAGGTCAGATCTTTCCACTGTGGCTTAAACACTATTTATTTAAAGCAAATAAAGGCACCCTTGGGCAATGTGGAATGTCTTTGGCTGCAGAGTGCATTTCCAGAAAACAAATTTACTTTTTAACACACTCCAAGGTTCAAGTGACCATTTTTTAAGTCAAAGTTTTCAACAGGCCCAGTTAGAAAAGTAAAAATCTTCTAAAAAACAGAAAATCACCAAGGAAACTTTATCTGCAGATATCCATCTTTAGTGTAAATTAGATATGCTCATAATTACCACAGTTTAAACTCTGAAATTAATTGAATTTATCACTTATTTGATTTTCTTTATCAGTTTTGCTGGGCAGAGGAAACAAAACCAGGCATTTTTATTCCCTCCTCCACCACAAACTAACACAACCCCAGCACCCAGCAAATATTTACTTTACAAAAGATAAATTTTAATAGCCTGGATGACTTTTGAGGCAAAAGGCTGATAAATATTAATGCACTAAACAAACATCAGCCTCAACAGAGAGCAGGGAGAAAGTAAATGGAAATAGAAGTGAGGACTGAAAAAATGGGCCCAAAAATTGAAATCTGGGTAAAGGAACAGCAAATAAAAATAAAATTATTCTGGGATATTTCTTGGTGGGGGAAGGACACAAGAACAGAACTTTGGTTTGGAAAAGCAGAAATATTAGCAAAGATAGAGCAGGGAATGTTTTTTATTTACCTCATTAATCCAACAAAGAGCATGATCATGATGAAATTTGGGGGGTAGGAGATTCTGGTCTTGTGCTGGTACAGACAGCAAGGGACAAACATCTTGATGCAGCCAATGAAGGTGGTGGAAAGCATCTGAACAGCACCTGAAAAAGGATCAGAGAGGGGAAATCGAGTCAGATCATGAGCTGGAACACAACAAATCAACTGTCATGAGAAAATCTCTTACACAAACATCTCTGTGGTGGTTTTGGCAGTGTACATTTTATATATTTTCACTAAAGGCCTTTATTTCAATACACCAAATGTTTATAAACCTGGTTCACAGATAAAGTGCTCTTTGTTTGCCCCTTAAGAAGAAAAAACAGAACTAAAATGGCCATTGATAAGAGAGATAACCAAAGGTAACTCTTGCACTGCACAGCTCTGGGGAGCATTAACAATTTACTCAAAATTTGACTTTTTGTTAAACCCTCCAGCACAGAAAACTAAAAAAATTACTTTTTATTTTTCCTCTTAAAGCTCCTCTACAAGGAAAATTTCATCTTTCAGCAAGTGGAGGAAAGGACAGTGGCAGAAACCACTTCAAAGGCCAAAATCCCAAATCCCTGCCCACACCTTCCAAACCAAACATTTGTCACTTCAATTGAACCATTCTCTCCCTCAGCTTTATCTGGAATTATCAATCACAGGATGATGGAAATTTAAAGGCCAAAATTCCAAGCTCCCAGCCCCAAGATCCCTCCCTACACCTTCCAAACCAAACATTTTTCATTTCAATTAAACCATTCTCTCCCTCAGCTTTATATGGGACGATCTGGAATTATCAGTCATAGGATGATGTAATCTAAAGGCCAAAATCCCAAATTCCCAGCCTCAAATCCCTCCCCACACCTTCCAAACTTTTTCACTTCAGCTGCACCATTCTCTCCCTCAGTTTTATATGGGATGATCTGGGATTATCAATTATAGGATGATGGAAATTTAAAGGCCAAAATGCCAAGTTCCCAGCCCCAAATCCCTCCCCACACCTTCCAAACCAAACATTTTCCACTTCTATTGAACCATTCTCTCCCTCAGCTTTATCTGGAATGATCAATCCCAGGATGATGGAACACCCTGAGCTGGAAGGGATCACCCAGCCCAACTCATCCCTGCACAGACACCCCAACAACCCCTCCCTGTTCCTGCCACCATTATCCAAACGCTCTGGGAGTGTTTTGGGGGCTCCCATTCCATTAAATAAACCGATTTCCCCCTGGAATTCAGCAAGAGCAGGGTACCAAGCATGCTGGGCTCTCCCTCCAGCAAGGACAGGATGTATTTGTTCAGGAACAGAGTGCAGAAGCTGAAGAAAAACCACAGAGTGAGGTAGATGAGGGCGTGGGAGCTCCAGATGCCCAGGTCGGACTCGATGACCGTGGTCTCTGTGATTGTGATTTTCAGCACATTCTCCTCTGGCAGGCTGTCACTGCGAGCAATCACAAATTTCTCACTCCTGTTAGCAAAGAGGGAGCCCAGCTGGAACAGGGATTTTCCTTTTGGCTTCTCCTCCAGCTGGGGAGGGCTCGGGGCCTCTGGGGTCAGGGCGCTCGTCATGGCGAGGTGGAGAAATAAATATTTCCAAAATACTTCAAAATATTCTTTGTCCTTCACAGGCAAGGCTGAGAAAGCACTCGTTGAAATAAAAACGTCATGTGGTCAATGCTTCATCTCCCAGGGGCCTGCAAAACTGGGTTTGGTCCTTCAAAGAACATCTTGGAGGAATAGAAACTCCAAAGGATTCTTCATGTGGGCTGCTCCATGTTTTCTGCCTAAAGGGGGAAAAAAGGAAAAAAAAAAGTGTGATATTTTATATCCCTAATGCAGCAAATACAGCACATTTCACCTGCACTTTACGAAAGATAAAGAGAGTTCTGTAATCCCTCAGGCTGGATTTTGAACTCCTGATGTCTTCATGCCAAGATTAAGCAACAAGAACTAATCTTAGGGAGCTTTTTATTCTAAAATAACACCCACCCACCCACCAGACTTGGTGGTTTTATGTCCTTTTCCCTCTGGAGCACCTCAGCACAGCCTTTCCAATTATAACTAACTCCTCTTCCAGATTCCACAGTGTCTTTGATCTCAGTTTGTCTTCAAACACTCCCCAGGAAAATCTTCCCAACCCAGCAAATCCAGGCAGGAGCCTCTGCCCTTCAGACTAATTAACCTGTAATCAACCTGAGCAAAGAGAACAATAATCAAGGGCTGTAACTCCCAATAATCCCAGAGCTACCCTGGTACATGTATCCAGGTGAAAAAAGTAGGGAAATATGTCCAAGAGCTTTCCAGAGTGGTTATCTATTTAATTACATAGCAATAATGCAATATTCCTCATTTTGCTACACCTTCCAATCCAATACTAGCACTTGCAACTCACTCTTAAAGCCTTTTTAACAGATTTGGCAGCAAAAGCACTAAATGATTTGCAAGCAGAGCATTTTCCTTTTACAAATTACACAAAATGTGGCAAATTACAGTAGCAGAGCAGAGTGAACAACAAAACCACCCTGTGAAAGAAAGAGAAATGCAAGAGTTCTAACAAAGCTACTGCACCTGCCCTGATCTTGCAAACAGTTCAATCTTCTTTAAGATTTTATTTTTAAGTTTTTAATGTTATTTATTAATTATTATATATAAATTATTAATTTATTTTATTTTTAACGTTTAATGTGGCATCTCAAATAAATCACAAAGAGACACTGAGGAGCTCAATATCTGGTGTCAGTCTCAGTATCCTACAGAGCAGCTGCTTGAAAAGTGAAATTTTCCATTCCTCACATTCTCTGGTTGCTACAGCCATGCACTGAAGATTCCCATCTCCCTGCCCTTATCTCTTCCCATTTTTCCAGGAATTCATGCCAGCAGCACACTGAGGAATGGGACCCTCTGAAATGATCACATTAAACCACAAACTCGTGCTGACCCAGTTTAACACAAAACTCTGAAAAAAGAGACACGTTCTCCAGGAGAATTTGCTCAGAAAAATGGATTCTTGACTCCTCCTCCATTTCCAGGTCATTAAAAAAATACCCCTCTAATTCAAAATAGTTAATTATCACAGTTTTTTTTTCTGTTTATACAAGTTAATTAAGCACAACCAAAGCCCCGCCCTCAGCAGCGCTGTGATATCAGATTTGATATCAGCTTTGATATCACCGATTCCACGCACGGCACGGAGCAGAACAGCAAACAACAACAAAATTACCCCCCTAAATTACTGACCTGCTGGCTTTAATCAACTGGAAAGTCTAAATGGGCTGAAAGAGTTCTCCATCTGGAACTAATTCAGTCTTCCTCCCTCAAGGCCAACCAGCAGCTGATGTTTACCAACAGATGAAAACGTGGCAGTGCTTGGCACTTGTTTCTCCTGGATTACTCACAAAGAACCGGCAGTGTAAGTGCCTCTCACCCTCCCTGTATCTTCTCCAACCCTTAACTACGCTCCTAGTAACAATTATGGTGGAAAAAATATCCACGGAGAACTTCAGAAAGCCGGCTTTTCACAAATAGAAACTAAAGCTGAAATATGTTGCAAGGGCTGGAGAAGCTGAGGCTGCTGTGACAGTGAAAAACCAAAGGTTTGTGTCCATGACCCTCCATCTGTCATGCTAAAGGTCACTCAAACACTGCTCCTAACGCAGCAAGAGCACAAAATGCAGCACCGTGAGCGAGCCTCGCTCATTAACACCGCTCACTAATGGCAGGAGAGCATCCAAGATGTTACAAACACTACAAGTAGAACAGAAGAGGCTGAAAGGCTGAAACAGCTCAGCGCTTTGTGCCACCCCAGCTGTGTTTCTGCTCACCCACTGCCGGAGCCTTCCCTGCGCACTCCCGACCGCGCTCCATCCCCATTCTCATCCCCGTTCCTATTCCCGGTGCCCGCAGCTCCCGGAGCATCCCCCGCACATTCCCAACCTCTCTCCATTCCCATTCCCATCCCAGTGCCCGCATCTCCCGGAGCATCCCCCGCACCGCAGCGGCTTCGGAGCCCTCCCGGGAGCACCGCGACCCTTCCGAGCCATCCTTCGGGCCCAGGGGCTGCCAGCACCGCCATCCCCCTGCCGGGCCGGGCTCGGATCCTCCTCCGCCGCTCTCATCGCTCCCTCCATCCCTCCCTCCATCCCCGGAGCCCTCAGCGCATCCCGGCCGGCACCTGCGCTCCGCGCTCGCTGCTGCCGCAGCCCCGGCGCTCCCACGGCTCCGGCAGCACCGGGCTGGGCAGCACCGAACAACGGCAGCACCAAGCTCTGGTAGCACGGGGCTGGGCAGCGCCGAGCAGCGATAGAACCGGGCTGGGCAGCACCGGGCTCCGGTAGCACCGGGCAGCGGCCGCCCGTGCCGTGCCGTGCCCGGAGCCCCGCGCTGCAGAGCCGGTCCGGCCGCGCACCGCCGGGCCCCGGGCTCGCCCCTTTGTCCCCGCGGCGGCGGGGAGGCCATTTTACCCAAAGCATGAGGAGACGGAGCCGAGCCGCGGGGGTTACGGGGCACTCGCTGCCGGGTACAGCCGTGCACAGAGCCTCGCCGCGGGCCGCCCCTCCATCGAGCCGGGCGGGCTGCCCAGCGCCGAGGGGACCCCCGGGGCGGAGGGGCGGGAGCGCGGCGGCCCCGCCGCCCGGGAGGAGCCCGGCAGCGCTTCCCGCCCGTGCCGGGGAAGTGACGCGGGGCGGGCCGGCCCCGGAAGCGCCGCCGGGACCCCTCCGCAGCCATGTAGGGCCCGCGGCCGCCGCCATGGACGGCAGGTACGGGCGGGCCGGGCCGCACCACGCGCGGCGCGGGGGCGCCTCCCCGCGCTCCCCTGGAGGCGCCCGTGCTGGGGATGGGGGGTCGCGGGCGGTTCCCCCCCGCGGTGGGGGTGGTACGGCCCCTGACGGCCCCGCTCTCTCTCTCACAGCGGCGCCGCGGCTGCGGCGGGGCCGAGCGTGCCCAACCTCACCCCGCGGCACCGGCAGCTCATCCCCACGCCCTGCGGCCCCGTGAGTACATCGCCGCTGCTGCCGGCGGCTTGCCGCTGTCCTCCGCGCTTCTCTGCCCCGGGGGGTGGAAAAACAGGGCTTAAATCCGTTTGCGAAGTCAGGTCCGCTCGCCGAGGCGTGGCACAGCTCTGCTGACAGCGCCGTGGAGTGTCCTGAGCTGGAAGGGACCCTCAGGATCATTGATCAGCTCCTGGTCTGCACGGACACCCCAAAATCCCACTCTGGGCACCCCTGACAGCTCCTGGGTCCCTCAGGATCACTGATCACCCCAAAATCCCACCCTGGGCACCCCTGACAGCTCCTGGGTCCCTCAGGATCATTGATCACCCCAAATCCCACCCTGGGCAGCCCTGACAGCTCTGGCAGCCTCTGTGCCCATTCCTGGGCAGTGCCCAGCACCCTCTGGGGGATGAACCTTTCCCAAAACCCAACCTGAACCCCTCTGGCCCAGCTCAGGGGTTCCCTGGGGTGTTGCTGTCCCAGAGCAGGGATCTGAGCTGTCCCTGCAGCCCCTCAGGTCCCCCTCAGTCTCCTCCAGCTGAACAAACCGAGTGTTAAATCCCTGCCAGGATTTGCTCCACCTGAAATATTTTAATAAAAGAAGAGAAGGACTTTGCCTTCCTGGGAACGCTGACCCTGTATTTACAGTTTTCTAAAAGTGAAAGTGGGAAAGTGTTATTTCCACGCTCTGACAGGTGTGTATGAGGGCAGTATCCATGTGGTGAGTTATAACACCATGCCCTGTGAGGCACAAAGACAGGCTGTGGGTTTAACTTTATTTCATAATTAATCTCAGCCTAGATAGTCCTGGGTATAAACCAGGACTATCTAGGCAGAGATTAATTATGAAATAAAGTTACATTTCCCCCTTCCTTAGCAGTTTGGGAGTTCCAGTTCAATAGTGAAGTTTCTCTTCCCAAAGGAAACCCTGCACTCATTTACCCCTCTCACCTCAATGTGATTTTTAGAAACAACAACAATGAATTTATTCTGTGTGATGTGTTAAAGAATGTTCTCCCTTTACAGATAAAACCATGCTCAGAGCTCTCATTCCCTGTGAAGATCTACTTCTGTGTCACTATTTTGTCCCTGCTGAGTGTCATAGGGCTGACCATCGAGACCCTGGTGCGCCAGGCTGAGGAGGATTTCACCATTTCCTTCATTCAGCTGGTTGGAGCTGGTAAGAAAGCCAGTTTGGGTGGAGGAAATAATGAAAATAATACTGAAAATTAAAATAATAATGAAAATAATAATAGTGAAAAAGAAAATAAAATAATGAAAATTATAATGAAAATGAAAATAATGAAAATAATATTGAAAATAATAATAAGAATGTTTCATTTAATTCAAATGAACAGCTAGACATAATGTTCAGTGTGGTATTCACAGAATGACCCAGCTGGTGAGTTTTCCTGCAATAGCTGAACATCCAGTATCTCTTATATAAGAAACTTGAGTTGCTGCTTAATTACAACAACATCATTATCATTATTATTGTTGTTGTTGTTGTTATTACTATATTTATAATGACACTTTGGATAATACACTGCCATTTTCATGGTGGTACTTCACAAACAATTTAAAAATCAATAATTAAAATTAAATAAAATTAAATACATGAAATTAAATAAAGTAAATATTCATTTTATTTAATTTTATTACATGTATTTATAATATTTATATATTTATAAATATTTATATATATACATGTATGTATATAAATATATATACAATATATACATATTGTATAAATATATATACAATATATATATTGTATATATAATTACATAGACACATGTATTAATTATACATGAAATATATGTGTCTATATAAATATATATACATATTTGTATATGTATAGATATTTATATAGACACGTATATTTCATGTATAATAAATTAAATTGAATTAAAATTTAATAAAATAAAATTAATTAATATAAAGTTAATGATAATAATAATAATAAGAAGAAGCAACTAATAAGAAGTAATTATTTAATTTCCTGTGTGCTAAACACAGCGGGGAGTGTTTTGCTTACCCGACTGAAGCTCCTTGGTAAGAGCCGAGGCCGGGGAGCCTCGGGGCCCCTCTGAGCCCTCCCTGTGGGTGCAGAACTGGGAGCTGTGCCCCTGTTTGAGCTGGCACTGCCCTTCCCTCTCTCTGCAGTGTTCTGTGTGTACTATGTGAGCAGGGGCATCCTGCAGGAGAACCGCCAGGAGCTCGTGGTGTTCGTGCTCTCCGTCCTGCTGCTGATGCTGCGCTCCATCATCAACTTCACCCTGCTCCCTGCGGGCCAGAAACCTCAGCTCCTGGTCAGTGCCTGCTCCTGAACCAGCTCTGCCCTCCCTCACTGCCTGGGGCTCAAACTGCAGCCTGGGGAAGGCAGCATGTCTCTGCTAACACTGATAATTTTATATATATATATATATATATATATATGTGTGTGTGTGTGTGTGTGTATATATATATACACACATATATATATACTTTTTATATTTATTTATATATACTTTTATTTTTATACATTTATGTGTACAAATCAAATGCTATATATAAATTATATATTAAAATCAATTACTATCTATTTTTAAGTATTATTATTTTTAAAATTTTATTATTATATATTTTAATACACATTACTATATATCTTTATTATATATACTATTATATTATTATTTTATTGCATCTGCGATTATATATACTATATATACTATTTTCTATATGATAATTATATTTATCATATATATGTATTATATTCATATATGATGATAAATATATTATATTCATGTAATATGACATGTGAGATTTTTATATATTTGTTTTATTACATATTATTATATTTTTATATATTTGTTATATTATTTATTTATAATTTTTAATTATATATTATATATTGTTTTATATGATATTTATAGAATTTTGTTTATTTATTATTTACATATATATCTATGATTATATCTTAGATATAATAGATAGAAATATTATATATGGTAAATAATAGAAATATATATAGATAGAAATATAATAGATGTAAATATTATTTATTGTATACAATAGAAATATATATATAAATAGATATAATAGAAATATATATTATATATTTGTATTTATATTTTTGTATTTTAAATACAATTTTTTTTTAGTATTTTTTTGTATTTATTTTTGTGTTTCTTATGTATGAATCTGTTTTTGTTACTGATAACAGAGAATCAGGCTGTGTTATCCCTACTGCACAACAAAACGTGCACAGCCACAGCTGCAAATCTTCTCTGAGCTGGTCTCTGAGTTTCCTTATGGCAGCACCCAAAAATAACAGAAATATCAAAGAGTTACACAAAATTTCTGTAGAATTTATCCTTCCCTTCACCTACCCTGCTTCAGCTTCATCACTGTGTGAATGTCTAGCTGGAATAAATAAATGTAACCTAGGCTAGGCATTACCCAGTGCTCTTAAATGTCATTTATGACATTTCTGGGAACCTGCAAGGAAAGTGATGCCACTCCAGGTTATCTTGTTTGCATTTCATAGCAGTAAAATTCATTAAAGGATTGATTTCTAGCCCTTTCTAAGGTTTGTAGTTCAATTCCCACTTGCTGTGCTTCCAGGAAGTGCTTTCTTTTGATCACACATTTCTCCAAAAGCTCTGAAGTCATCCAAAAATTACTGTTCAGAGGTGGCAGCCAAGCCAGGGAGAGGGAGCAAAGCAGCTTTGCCAATTCAGTTTATTTATAATTCAGTTTATTTATCATTCAGTCTATTTCTCATCCATTTAAACTCACTTTACCTGCAGCAGGCTGGGTTGGTCAGGCCAATAAGGAAAAGGCATCAAAGAAATGCAGGTTCCTTTTAGGATGCACAGCCAAGTCATCAGTTTAAATATTAAACAAGAACTTCAAAGGAAAGCCTGCTATAAATGTAAAAAGTAATTTTAGGGTTTTTTTACTGCTCTAACTGTAACTTGGATTACTGTAACTCTGCTTCCTGAGCCAGAATCATTTCTAGTTATCAATATTTTCTGTCAATGTAACCTATTGTGTTTATGGGGCAGGGAGGAGTGATGAATCTCAGAATCCCTGTTCTCAGAGGGCTCATTTATTATTTTATGATATTATAATATATTAAACTATACTAAAGAATACAGAAAGGATACTTAGTGAATGATAAAAAGATAATAATGAAAACTCCTGACTCTGGAGTCCAGACACAGCCTGACCCTGACTGAGCCAAGGAGTGAAAACAACTCCCAGCAGAGCCCAATAAAACAATCACCTGTGGGTAAACAATCCCCAAACACATTCCAAAGGAGCACAACACAGGAGAAGCAAATGAGATAAGAATTTGTTTTCCTTTTTCTCTCAGGCTTCTCAGGGAAAAACCCCTGGGTGAAGGGATTTTCCCAGAAAACATGAATGTGACAGTGACCCTGAAGGATGTTTTGCCGTTTGAGCCGTCCTTAAAGCAGGAATTTTCTTGCTAAAATTGTGCTTTTAAAACACATCAGTTTGGAGTTTGGGAAGAAACCTGGTGCTAATCAGATGCATCAAATCCTGGTGTTTGCTCCCCCCAGGCCCGTTTTGTGCTGATCCTGCTGGTGGGATCCTTCGATGTCGTCTGTGCCCTGGTCCTGATGCAGAGCCAGTCCATGATGGCATTCAGGGTGGGGGGAGCCCTGGAGAGCCTCCAGGCCCAGTACTTCATGCTCAACCTCTGCTTCTCCATGCTCACCTTTGATCTGCAGGCACAGGTACAGAAATTCCCTTTTTCCCTGATCCTGATGCTATCTTGGGCTGGCTGAGTTGAATTTTCCTTTCCAAAATCAACCCCTCTCTCTTACCTTTATTGTATTGTGGTGGTGTTCACAGGGGTCTGAGGATGAGGGAAGAGAGGAGGATCTGACTATGTTTCATAAGGCTTGATTTATTATTAGTTATTATTAGTTATTTTATTATATATATTCTATTAAAACTATACTAAAAGAATAGAAGAAAGGATTTCATCAGAAGGCTCCCTAAGAATAGAATAAGAAAGAATGATAAAGTTTTGTGGCTCAAACTCTGTCTCTCAGCTGACTCTGATTTGCCATTAATTAGAAACAACTAACATGGCTAATCAAAGATTTACTTGTTGCATCCCACAGCAGCAGATAATTATTCTTTACATTTTGTTCTTGAGGGCTTTCAGCTTCTCAGGAGAAAAAATCTTAAGGAAAGGATTTTTCAGAAAATATCATGGCTACATTATATTAACTTAATAATGGTTGTAGCTCCATGTGTTTGTCATAGCTTAGCTAAAATCCATCAGAATGAATCAAACTATATTTCATCATTGTCCTGCACAAAAGGAGCTGATTTTGGGGAGGTTTATCCATTAAACAATTGCATCCAGGAGCTCCAAGACCCCTAAAATAAGCAAGGCTCTTCCTGCCCATCTGAGCCTCCAGGCTCCAGCACTGAGGAAATGATTCTGGAGTGGGAGAGGGGAACTTGACCAGCAGGGCAGTGAGACAGAAAATGAAATTACAGCTGGGGGAAGTGAGCCCAAGACCTGTTACCTCTGTAAACACCCCTCATCCTTTTTACTGCAGCTTTACTTTGCTTTATCTGCTCTGTTATACAGGGAATGACCTCTGCCCTTGCCTGAGGAATAATTCAGCTTTCAGCCCCAGGGGGTTTGTGGCAGATATTTTTTTTCCCAGAATGATTCCATGCAATGTTTCCTCCCCCAGCTGTGCCTGTGCATCCTCCTGATCAGCCTGCACGAGGTCTCCCTGCTGCACAACATCATCTCAGCCACGGGCGTGGTCTGGGGCTGCCTCAAGGTCACCGTGGGCATCACTGCAGTGAGTGGCACCTGCAGGGGACACCAGGGACACACCAGGGACACACCAGGGACACACTGGTGTGGCACTGCCCAGGGAAGGGAGCCAGCGTGGAGAGAAGCAGAGCAGCAGCAATATTGAAGCCAGGTTTTGTCTAAATCCCCAGCTGAGCACAGGGAGTGAAGCAGTCACATTGTCATGGGGCCATTCTGAGGGACATTTTTAGTCTCAGTCCTTGATCACTTCAGTGAAATCTGGAGGATCACACTGGCTTCAGTATTTCTGCCTCTCTGCCAAGGCTAGGTGAACTGGGAGTTCTCCAGGCCTTAAATCCTTAGGAACCCACACCAAAAATATGAGGGGTCCTTTGTTGGGGCACCTCCTTCAAAGCTCAGGGACAATTTCCAGGTTAACCTAAAGATTTGTGAAATTGAAATGCCATTTTGAACCTCCTCTGAAATCCTGAGCTTCTCTTTCAAGAATGATTGCAGAATGAGGGCCAAAGTACATCAGATAAGTGAGGTTTTATTACCAGGAAGGAGTTGAGGGGTTTTTGGGGGTGGATGTTGGTTTAGGCTCCTGGGCTGTTTGCTTTAGTCATTCACACAAATTCCTGACAGCTGAAATACAGCTCCCTATTTTAATGGCTTTCTTGCTTTTAAAACACATCAGTTTTGGGTTTGGGGGGAACCTGGGGGGGATCAGATGCATCAAATGCAATCCTGACACTGGCACAGTCACTGCTCCCACCCCCAGAGGCTCAGCTGCTTTTCCTTCCTTTGCTCAGACCTGCCCTCCCAGCCCAGGGCTGCTGCAGTCCCTTCCTTCCTTCCCAAGCCCCTGGGGGAATTGTGAAATGAAATTCTCCTGGCACCTCAGTCCTCTTGCTTCTCCCACATTTCCCTCCTCAGTGACTGCAATTCTGTGTGGCAAAAAGAAAAGTGGAGAAAAAGCCTCAGGGAGCTTTCAGTCTGTTACCTGTGAAAACATTCAGCTGCTGGAGAAAATCTGAGTGTGCCCAGAGAGAAAGGGCAGGGAAAACAGAGCCTGAATTTCCTGCTAAAAAACTCACAGGGAGAAGGGAAGTGGAGAGCAAAGCTAAAATTCAGAACTCAGCTTAGCCAGCACTTGGAATGCAATGAAAAATCAACTATATGTAGTTTTTTTTAGAATAAATAGCAACTTTAGAATATAAAGCACCTTTTAAAAGCTGTATCTCACCTTATTTTGCAGATTTTAAAAGAGCTGAAACCCCTGGTGTGGGTGTTCCTGATGCAGAACGTGCCTGAGGTGGTTTATCTCATCTACCTGCTCTACACGGTAAGGGCAGCAGGGCTGGGGGCCTCACCCTCATCCTCCTCAGGGCCCAGGGTGTTGCTTTGCCCTTCCTGCAGCTCCTGCTGGATTTCACGAGAGCAGAGCCCCTCCTGCCTGTCCAGGATCAGCTTTTCAGCACAGGGATGAAGTCAGGTTGCTCCTGAGCTGATCAGAGGGAGGCTCTGGGAGTCCCTGCAAAGAATGATGAGGGGAAGATGAAACAAGTTCTTGTTCATGATACAAAACTCCTCAGAAATACCTCCCCTCCTTCACACAAGCCTTGAGTGGTGCCAGAGCATTTGACCAGGGCTCAGTTGTTGTATTTTAAAGAATTTCTTAGCAGCACCCACAGCTGTGGATCCTGCTGTAGCCAAAACAAGGCAGTGCAAGCCCAACAAAGTCCAGTTTGGGGCAGGTTTTTGGCTCTGTCACACTGATAAAACCTTTATCAATGAGCACCTCCCACAAGATGTGAGAGAGGAGGGAAAAGGGAAGCCAGGCTGGGCAGGGCTGGAATGCTGAGAGTGCCAGTGCTGCTCATCCTTCCACCCAAACACCCAGGGATCAGCCCCCCACAGCCTCATTTATCACATGCAGCTCCCCATTATTCAGGCTGTTTGAGCTGGCACAGCCCAGCAGGACTCCACACTGTCTGTGCACCATGAAATCAGAAACCTCAGCTGGTTCCAAAGTCACCTGTTGGGTTTTTCTTTTGTCTTTTCCCCCAGTTCCTACCTGGTGACTCCTCTCAGCAATGCAGCTGCAGGTTGTGGCTCCAAGGCTTTGTGGTGATGGTTTGGTGTCTCCCTTTTCCTGCAGGTGATCAGGGAGTGGGGCAAAGGCAATTCTTACACCCTGGAAGCTGCTTTCATCACTGGCTCCTGCATTTCTGTCACAATCAAATCTGTTCTGCTCTGGGCTCTGCTTCACGTCTACTGCAGCTTCGGGCAGGGGCTGAGGGAGAGAAGTGAGTACCCAGAAATGCTCTGGGGAGGTGGAGCTGTTCTGTCCCAGTCACAGAGAAATCCTTAACAGATCCCAAATCAAGCAGCTCTGCAGCCCCAGAATGACCAGGCTGCCAAAGCTCAGAAGTTGGGTGGGACAGATTTGGCTTTTCCCTGGAGAAAGTTGATGCCAACCTGAGCAAGAACTGCTGCTGTCTAAAAAATCCCACCTGTGTGGGCAAATTTCTGCTTGCAGTATTTCTGTCACACACAGTAAAGGGCCACTGATGTGACACAGCCCAAAGCTCCTGTCCCCAGGGTCTCTGAGCCCTGCAGTGCTGCTGACTGAGCTCCCTCTCTTCCCACAGTGTTTTCCTCCTATGGAAGGATCGACTCCTGAGCCCTCCCCGTGCAGCTCCCACAGTGAAGCCACCCCAGAGCTCCTGCCCTGCCCTCAGGGTGGCCACCAAGTGTCCCTGTGCCAGGATGGAGGAGGGACAGGAAGGTGACACTCGTGTCTTGGGGCAGTGCAGGTGGGACAGAGCTTAAAGCAAAACCTGTTTGGGAAATTCCCAGCTGGGACCAAGCACCTTTCACTGCTTTTCCTGCTGCTCTGGAAGCCCAGGGGGTCACCCCTGCATGTGAGCTGCTCCTTTCAGTGCTTTCTGCCTGGCAGACACATCACGAAGGAAATTTGCACTCCCACCCTCTGTACCTGAATTCAGAAGGGGATTGTGCTGCCCAGCTTGGATCTCCTGCAGAGCAGCTCAGCCCTGATGGTTTGGTGACAGTGGTGTCCCCTCTGTCTAAGGCTTCTTTTCCTCCTCTGGCTTCAGAATATTTCCATTATTTTTTGTTAACCCCAGCTACACATGGAAAATGCTCCCTGTAACCTCAGCCCTCCTCAGTGTAACCAAGGTGCCATTTCACACCAGGGGGACTGTTACAATTAAGCCTTTAATATTGTAATTTAAAAGTTTGGTATTTTATGGACTGGAACCTTTAACTACTGGCTATTTTGTAATAAAGCATAAGCACAGTTTGTGTTTGGATAATTATTTCCCATGGAACAGCACCAATTCAATGGGAAATCCCTTAAACTCAATAGGGAAGAGGTTGGGGCTGGAATTCCTGGGTGCTGTGGACATTGCCACTACACTTCTCTTCAGACACTGCAAAAAGCAATTAAAATAAAAATTTAGCACAGCTTATTAGGGAGGTTTACAAGGATTCTGTAAAATTGCTGTAATTCTTTTCTCCTCATCCTGACCATCTAAACCACCACCTCTATTACAAATATGTATTTTTCTCATCTTGATCTCCTAAACCTGACTCAAATCTCCTTTATCTGCAGCCCCAGGGAGGCATTTAGAGGTTAATGTGTGACAGAGCAGCAGCTGCCTCTGACTTCATCCCAAAAGTGGCAGCAGGGATTGGTGCTGGAAGAATTAAACATTTAAACATCACAACAAAACCTTTGCAGTCCCTCCCTCAGCTGAACCCAGTGGGAAACTCTTTCCAAGGTTCCTGGTAAAACAAAAACTTCAAACCAGCTCCTTTACCTGCAAAAGGAATCTCCTTGTCAAACAAAAACTCCATTTGAAGGCAGCTCCTCACATCCCTCTCAGCTGCTGGAATGAGTTACACATTAATTATGAAATCAAAAAACTCATTAATCTCAAGTTCCATGGGAGAAATGCCCAGAACTTCATCAGAAGTGATGAAATGTACCTGAGGAATTTAAACCTCATTTGCAAGTGTGCAAATACAAGTGTGCCACAGGCATTCCAACCCCATTTTTAACCCTAAACTTCCTGGATATCAATTATCAGATTATTTGACCAGTTTATCTGACCCTTATCTATTTGACCCTTATCTATTTCTTTCCTCATATTTCTATTACTGGGCCTTTAAAACAGAATTTAATGCAGCCCAGCTGGTTGTACACAAGATTTGTTTCAAGCTGCAGAGCAAACCCAGCAATTATTTTGAGAATTTTGAGAAAAACCTGATATCAAACATTCCAAAAAAAGCCCTGGGTGTATTCCCACAAAGAGATCCCACTGTCCCCTGAGAAATGCCAAACCCCACACACAATTCCAAGCAACTGATTGGGAATTCAGTATTTTCTGTTCTCTCCAATCAAAGGGCAAATCCACCAATCCAACTTTACAAAAAGGTTTTATTGAAAGGATTGAAAAATATTTTGTTTCTCAACAATATTTAAAACCAAGTTTTCAATATGTTAACAATATGTAACAGGATTTTTTTTAGCTTTTAAAAATTCAGTACACTGCTTTATTCCCTACTACAGTTGGTAACAACTTCTTCCATTTCTACCAGAGGATAACTTTTTTTTCTTTTTAAAAACAAATTAATTTCCCAGCTTCCATTTTGGCCCTTTGTAGATGAAAGGATTTGTAGGTGCCAGTGACTTACAAACCCTTTTATTAAAAAGTCTTAATCAGCAAACCCCTGTTTTTTAGCACAGTTTGACCAAGTTATTGTGAAGAAGCTACATTAGCACAAGGAGGTTTTATTGCCAATAAAGTGAGGTGCATTTCAGCTTTTTTCTGCTTCAGCTCCTGGAGCAGCTGAAATGCAAAACTCCAGGGCTGCTGCAGCCTCACTCTCCTCAGTCTGCAGATTAAAAGCCTTGGAAAGGGACTTGGTACACTCAGATTTGTGATGGATTAACAGAGAGAATCAAGGCAGCTTTTGGAGGAGAAGCCAGGACTGGATCCCTGAGCCAGGGCTGCAGCTCTGCCTGGGCTCAGCACCCCCAGAAAATGCCTTTTGTCAGCACAATTCTGCACAAGCAAAGCTGCAGCAGCCTCAGAGGCAGCAATGCAATTGCAGCAGGTGATAAATTGAAAGAAGAAATTTCAAGCCAACCCCTAATGTAGATCTAAAGTAGTTCAGTACACTTTGATTACAGAGTTCATTACCTGTGCACTCTGAAAATTAAAAGTCTGGCAATTTAGTCAAGAATAGCTTTACTATTATAAAAAGCATAAATAAAAAGTGCTGAATATAGTTTTATCTTTAAAAAAATACTAGATAAGGCTCATAAATCATTTCACCTCTGCAAAATGACTTTCCACTCCCCAGTGTGCCTAGAACTGCTCATTCTGCACTCATCCACACGTTTCTCTAGACACCATACCCTGCTCCTTCTCTCAATTATTGCATGTTTAAATAAAATAGTTCCAAAGCAAAAAAGCCTGACACTTCTCTAGCTCAAAAAGTAACCAGTTATCAAATAACTGAATACTCACTCAGGAAACCCGTAAGCAGCTTCAAAACAGTGATAAAACAATGACTGCAGATTCAAGTGAAAGAGAAATCCCAAAAGCTCTCTGGATATTCTCCAAGATACCCCAAAATCCATCTGGTTTTGACCAAATCAAACCAATATTCTATGTTACAAAATGTACAAACCAAGTGTTCATTAATACCAACGCTGTTTGTTATGATCTAAAATTGTTACCAAGAGTTTGTTTCTCTTTTCTGGGAAAGTGCTCTCACCTGCATTTCATGAGCTCAGCCTCCCAAAGGGATGAGACATTATTGAAACCACCAGAGGACAACAGGTCAGGCAGAGGCTGGAAATGAAACCATTTCCCATTTCCACTTTGGACCACAGAAACAACATTAAGACAACCATGAGAAATTTCAGCAGAGCTTCTCCCTCATCCCCAAGGAAATCCCACCTCAGGCAGGAAATTCATTCCTTGGCACTGAACAGCTCCTGGCCCTTCCTTCAGTGAGCGATGCAGCAAGACTTGAAAATGCTGAAGTTTGGATAAAATGATCAAGAGACTGCACCACAGAGAACAGAAATGTAAACATTATCCTCGGGTTTGCTATTTTGCAGTTGAAGTTCAGTACAAACCCTTTCCCCCCACCCCAACCAGTTCTTTCGGTGGGGTTTGGTTTTGTTTTTTGTTCTTTCATAAAAGCACATACAATAAAATATGTACAGAGAGAAGTTAGAAACATTTGAAAGCATCTTAAAAAAAGTAAATGTGAGACTTAGAATAATCTTGAGTGTGCTGAAGGCACCGTTGCTACTCCACTGGGAATGTGTCCTCTCATCTCTCCACCCAGCAATGCAGAATCCCACCCTGGGTTGCTCAGCACCAAGAGTTGGAAGGTATCCATGGGAGTTGAGGGCATTCAGGATCTCAGAACAGGATATTTTCTTCAGGACAACAGTGAATTCAGTAGCAAGTGAAGTCCAGATTCTTCTTGAACACTTGGAGAATTATTATTATTATTTTTTAAACATGATAGTCTCTAATGCTACCATTTATCCCAGGGAATCAAAGAAAAATAATAACAAAAACCAACACATGGATGATTCCCACCAAGAGGAAGTGCAGAGCCGTGAATCAGCTCAGCTACAAATAATCAAAGCTCATCCCTGCTGTTTGTGGCTATTTCCACAGTGCTGACAGCCAAGGGTCAACACTGCTCAAATGGGCACAAGAGAAAGAAATGTATATATAAAAAATATATACTTTTTATTACTAATTCCATCTATTCATAAAAAACATCCTTTGTGGATGTTTCTTCAGTGTGTCATACTTGCAAGTAAGAAAGTATTTTCTGGGCAAGATAACAAAGAAGAACTATTATTTTTAAAAAGAAAACTTCTCAGAGCCTTTCTGTTCCTAGCAGTGTTAAATGGAGTTAGAACCTATCAAATGGAAGATTTTAATGCCACTTTTCTGCTGCCACTTTTCCCTGGTGTAGCTACATTCAGCCTACCATGGAACTGGTAAGTCAGAGGTTACAATCAAATCTGCAGATGTGGTTTTGGACAGCAGTCAGGAATAATCCACTGCTCATTGGAAGGAAATTCAGAACCATCAGAGCCTTCCACTCCCCTCCTGATGCACAGGAAGGAGCAAAACCCTCCCCAATCCCAACCCCCGAGGGACATCAACCACAACCACAGGGCAGCTCCAAAATCCAACAGAGGGGAGGATTCTGCCACATTCCCCTGCCCCAAAATCCAACAGAGGGGAGGGATTCTGCCACATCCCAGTGCTCCAAAATCCAACAGAGGGGAGGATTCTGCCACATCCCAGTGCTCCAAAATCCAGCAGAGGGGAGGATTCTGCCACATCCCAGTGCTCCAAAATCCAACAGAGGGGAGGGATTCTGCCACATCCCAGTGCTCCAAAATCCAACAGAGGGGAGGGATTCTGCCACCCTGCCCTGCCAGAGCCCTGCTGGCTGGGCACTCTCAGAACTCCTCCTCCTCCACCCCGAAGTTGTTCTGCTTCTTGCGCACGTTCCAGTGCAGGCACTGGGCCAGGCTCTCGAACCAGTCGCTCACGGGGTCCCGGAAGCAGATGGAGGGCAGGGGGTAGCAGGAGGTAGTGATGCTGATACTGCAACAGCACAGGGCAAGTCAGGCAGGGACAGCAACAATCTGAACAACCCCCAGCCTGTTCCCACCCAGCACGGAGCTGATTCACTGCCAAACATCAGCTCTCCATGCTCAGCGATCAGAGCTACATCTGCTCTCAGAATTACCAGCAGAGATCTGGGGACACTTTGTGTGACGTGTCTGGGAACCCTCCATGGCATCCTGCACCCACACAGGGACAAAGGAAACCCAGGGCACCACCTTGGCCTTTGGGTTTCAAATTTTAAGCAATAAACCCAAAAATTCCAGTGTGTAACCGAGGGCCAAACCTTGTGTTTGAATCTTTACTGGGCTCCTTTCATGTTCAGGTTTTAAGCAACAAGGCCAAGGATTCCAGAGTGTAACCAAGGGCCAAACCTTGGGTTTGAATCTTTACTGGGCTCCTGAACTCCTTTAGAGATGATCCAAACTCCTTTATAGATGATCCAAGCTCAGAGGGAATAAAACCTGCTCAGGATGGAGGGTTACACCAGCTCCACATTTTCCTTCATGACCTTGTGTGGGCCAAGAGGAAAAAGAGCATCCTGAATAACCAATCTGCCAATCTCCCTGCCAGAGCTGCCTTTTAACACCTCCAGAGCACATTCTGAACACAAAACTGAGGGACTTCACACCCTTCTGCTCACTCCAGGCCACAGCAAGTGACCACAACCCCTCCCAGTTAACCCAGTTTAAGCCATGTGGAGTATTCCAGCACCTGTGCTCACAGGCTGCTCCTGTTGCTTTGCATCTTTCAGAATTCCCAAGATTTATCTTGAAGTTAAAATTTAGAGTTTTCTAAAGATATGCCCATGCAATGTTTACAGTCTGAACATTTCACTTGCTTTTATGGGCAGATCTAAAGAACTCAAGTTAGAAATGAAATCCTTTTAGTGCAGTCTGTGCTCTGGGAGGTGTTAGAGTTTATAAAAGCTTCTCCTTCACTGCCAAAAACCCTTTTGGCAGATGTTAGAGAATGAGGGAGCTGCATGAATCAGGATTTTCTATACTTAGAGATAATACAATCAGCAGAAAGGTCTGACCTGTCTCCATGGCAGATTTCCTGCCTCTTCCTTCCATCAAAGGAAACCCAGGCCGTGTTCCTGGCATCAGGGGAGAGCATGATCTGCAAAACAGGAACGGTCCAGAACTCCAGAGCAAGGAACAAACACCTCCTCCACCTCCCTCTGAGGCAGAACTGAGCCCTTGGAGCTCCAATCTGCACTGGAATTCCTCAGCTGTCCATGGCAGCAGTGCAGTAACACCACTCAAGCTCCAAACCTTTATTTTTTGTTTATAAATATGTTTTTCTATATGCAGTAAATCCCCTTTCTATAAGTACAAGGTCATAACCCACACAGACCTTCCAGTTCCAGCCTGTCCCTTCCAGTCCAGTTCAGTTCCTCTAACTTTAATTCAGTTTTAATTCCTGTAACTTTAATTCAGGAGCTGACTTAGCTTTTTCTTTCCAGAAAAATAATGAAGTTAATCCAGAAAAATACATTTTAATACATAATGAATCCAAAGGTATCAAATTTAGGAAGTTTGGCTCCTATTTAAATTACATTCCTATTAAAAGAATTAACTACCACTGGCCAGTAACACCCACTGACATGAAAGTGTGGGCTGAGAGCTGTGCCATGAAGAAACATTGAATTTGTGTTGTAAAACAGGAACAAAAAGTGCAGAACACATTTATTTCTCAATGCTAATCCTCCAACACCCCCAGGACAAAAGGAGAAAGGGATTCTTCCTTGCAAAATACCCATTAACCAAGGCTATCTTATATTCAGCTATTAAAATGTCTTTTTTCTGCAAGACAATATTTAAAAAACCTAAATACTGAATTGCAGATAGTGCTACCAGTGTATACTGAAAATCTGCAATATTTCTGCATGAAAGGAGAATTTTTGATTCCCTTCACTGATCATTTACAGGCACTTCAGCCAAGATTATGGAACCTTTTTCAGAATGCAAATGTAGGAATTCCCATTTTGTAGAATGTTAAAGAGCTACAGTCCAGTTGGAAAAATGTAATTTATTCCACTTAAATTTATTAAGGTGTGTAAATTCTTCAAGTTAAGGGGGCAAATCCTTCAAGTTATGGGGGCAAATCCTTCAATCTAAGGGGAAAAATCCTGCAGTCTAAGGGGGAAAATCCTGCAGTCTAAGGGGGAAAATCCTGCAGTCTAAGGGGGAAAATTCTTCTAAAGAAAGGCACAATCTTGAGGCAGACTTGGTGCGATCCAGCCCCAGGTGAGAGGAAGCAGAGCCACATGACCCTTCCCACCCTCCTGTCATTCCTGTGCCCACTCCAGATGTTTTTAACCCACAAAGAGCAATACAATGAAGGTGAAGCTCACCTTGAGCTCCACCCCAGCAGGAACCACGATGGGCCTGAAGGACAGGGAGTGGGGGCAGATGGGGGTGATCATGATGGCCGGGACGTTGGGGTGGATCATGGACGCTCCGGCCGCGGCGGCGTACGCGGTGCTGCCGGTGGGCGTGGACACGATCACCCCTGGGGACAGCAACAGGACAGGGACATCAACAGGGATTGCTCTGGGGGACACCAACACATCCCACTGTCACCCCTGGGGACAGTAACAGCACAGGGACATCAGCACTGAACCAGGGATTGATCTGGGGGACACCAGCACATCCCATTGTCACCCCTGGGACAGCAACAGGACAGGGACAGCAACAGGGATTGCTCTGGGGGACACCAACACATCCCACTGAGACCCCTGGGGACAGCAACAGGACAGGGACATCAGTACTGAACCAGGGATTGCTCTGGGGGACACCAGCAAATCCCACCCTCACAACCCTGGGGACAGCAACAGGACAGGGCCAGCAGCACTGAGCCAAAGTGAACCTCTCCCCTTGCATTTCCCAGCTCCACCGCAGCCCAGCACACACAAAGTGAGAAGCTCCCCCCTGACCCTGCCACGTGCTTTCAGGAGTTGCACAAACTCAGGTTACACAATTTTGTAACAGTGACTTCCATTTTTTTTCTTTAAGAGCTTTAAAGACAACTCCTGCTGTTCAGGAGCTGAGATTGTTTGCCTTCAGCAATCCCAGGTATCCAGGCCAATCTCTCTGAGCTATTTCTTACCCTTAGCCTGAAATATAACACCCCAAAAAAGAGCTCCTTGCCCTCACATGCCCATAAACAAAACCTTTCAGCACCTCAAGCTTCACTGTAGGAACACACCCACTCTTTGCACACTCTGTTTGCTGGCAGCAGTGAACTGCAGCTGTTTCCAGGAGACAAAACCCCCCAGGAAGGCCAGGCTGGCCCTGAGCTGGGAGCAGCACTCACCATCCCCCTGCACCGTGGTGATCAGGTGCCCATCCAGGAACACATCCACGTTGGACAGGTAGGAGGAAGGGCCACGATCCACCACAACCTCATTGAGGACCTGCCACGACACCAAACATTACTGCAGCCTGCTGCTGCTGCCTTGGCAGGGAAATAAATGGCAAAAACTGAACAGGCTTTCCAGATCTCCTAAAAATTCAGTTATTTAGCACCTGCAAATAAAGTCTCTTTACATTTCTGTGCTATCGAGTGCCAGGTGAAATTTAAGAATTTAGTTTTGAATATTTAATTAGATTTAATTAGATTTAATTCTTATTTTAAGAATTAAGTTTTGAAGTTTAAGAATTACTCCCCAGGAGTTGGTCACTAACAACATGCAGGGTTTTTCTTCTCATTTATAAAAGTGTCTGATGTGTCTGACTTCAGAACTACTTTGTTTTCAAACTAGAAGGAAGGTTGAACTCAAGCTTGGAGATATTTCCCAGCCTAAACAATTCTGTGAAATTATCTCTGTTTTAAGAATTACTCCCC
>JAWWEX010000084.1:5989820-6003306 GCA_035583215.1 Arremon brunneinucha | reverse complement strand
TGGCCAATCACAGTCTGGCTGTCTCAGATTCTCTGAGAGTCACGAGATTTTATCATTATTCCTTTCCTTTCTTTTCAAGCCTTCTGATGAAATCCTTTTCTTCTATTCTTTTAGTATAGTTTTAACAGATAATTTTCTTTTAATATAATATATATCACAAATTATAAATTATATATATATATATAAAATAAAATAAACCAGCCTTCTGAAACATGGAATCAAGATTCTCATCTCCTCTCATCCTGGGACCCCTGAGAACACCACCACACCTCCAAGGCCATCAAGTCCAACCTGTGGCTTGTCCCCAGCACTGAGTGCCCCATCCAGGAGCTCCTTGGACATCTCCAAGGGTGACAACTCCATAAAATCCCCAACCCTCAGCACCATTTACCTGCTCTGTCAGCTTTCAGCGTGTCCCACACGTTGCAGTTGAAGTCATCATACCCAGCTAGGAGCAGGCGGCCACTCTTGGAAAATGCTACCGAGGTGATGCCACAGATGATGTTGTCATGGGAATAAACCATCAGCTCCTGGTCGGCCCGCAGGTCGAAGAGCCGGCACGTGGCATCGTCCGAGCCCGTGGCAAAGGCGTTGCCGTTGGGGAAGAACTTCATGGGGGAGAGGAAAAACACAGATTTAATAAAATAGAAAAATAAAAATTTAATAAAATAAAAAAATTAAAAGCCCGTGGCAAAGGCGTTGTTGTTGGGGAAGAACTTTCATGGAGGAGAAACCAGAGGTTGCAGTCACAGTCATGTTTTCAGATTCTTATCTCATTTGCTTCTCCTGTGTTTTGGACTGTGTTTAGAGATTGTTTACCAACAGGTGATTGTTTCATTGGCTTCATGTGAATTGTTCTGACTTAATGACCAATCATGGACCAACGCCTTCCCCAAAGTTCTTCCCATTGGGGAAGAACTTCATGGGGGAGAATAAAAACACAGATTTAATCTCTCTGCATCACACAAACACAGCAAACCAGAGGCTGCACTGTCACACTGATATTTTGTGAAAAATCCCCTTGCCCAGGATTCTTCTCCTGGGAAGCCTCAGAGAAAAAGGAAAACAATATTATCTCATTGCTTCGCCTGTGTTTTGCTGCTTTGGAATGTGTTTGGAGATTGTTTCATTGGTTTCATGTGAACTGGTTTGACTTAATGACCAATCACAGACCAACGCCTTCCCATTGGGGAAGAACTTCATTGGGGAGAATAAAAACACAAATGGTTTCAGATTGAACCCCTCTGCATCACACAAACACAGCAAACCAGAGGCTGCACTGTGACACTCCTGTTTTCTGAAAAATCCCCTTGCCCAGGATTTCTCTCCTAGGAAGCTGAGATGTAGTATAATATAATATAGAATAATATAGTATAATAAAGTAATTAATTAGCCTTCTGATATCATCATTCCTCCCAGAAGGGCCAAGTGTGTGTGTATGTGTGTGTCAGGACTGCTGGATGACAGTCATGAGATTTTGTGCAGTTGAGTGCTTGGTAGATTCAGTTTAGATGTAGTGTAATATAGAATAATATAGTATAATAAAATAATTAATTAGCCTTCTTATATCATCACTCCTCCCAGAAGGACCAAGTGTGTGTGTTGGGACTCTTGGCTGACAGTCATGAGATTCTGGACAGTTGAATGTTTGGCAGTTCAGTTTAGATGTAGTGTAATATAATATAGAATGACAAAGTAATTAATTAACTTCTGATATCCATGGAGTCCTCCACAGCATCCCTCCCAGAAGGACCAAGTGTGTGTGTCAGGACTGCTGGATGACAGTCACGAGTTGAGTGCTGGGCAGATACAGTTTAGATGTAACGTAATACAGAATAATATAGAATAATGAAGTAATTAATAACTTCTGACATCCATGGAGTCCTCCCCACCATTCCCCCAGCCTTTGGGCACAATCTCCCTGACAGTGGTGCAGAGCAGCAGCCCAGCTGAGGGAGCAGCACATACACAGATGGCGTTGATGTCGGACTCGTGGCCGGTGAAGGTTTGCCGGCACATTCCTTCTCTGACATCCCACAGCTTGGCAGAGGCATCGCAGGCACCAGAAACAAAACACCGGGCATCGGGGGCAAGGGACAGGCTCATCACATCTCCAGTGTGCCCAGTGAATGTGGTTGTCTGCTGACCAGTTTCTATGTCCCAGAGAGCACTGGAAGAATCATTAAAGAGGAAAAAATCAGCACGACTGCGCTCCTTTGTGAGGTTTTTTATCATTGCTGAGGTAAAACTCCCAAGTATTAATAACAAGTATTAAAACTCCAAGTATTATTAACAAGTATTAAAACTCCAAGTATTAATAACTCCAAGTATTGATCTTGATGATGGAAATAAACATTTTTAGTTGAATTATTTGGCTGTTGCAGATTAATTGTATAAAAATGAATTGTGCAAAAATCAACACGTCTGCGCTCCCTCGTGAGGGTTTTTATCATTGCTGAGGTAAAGCTCCCAAGTATTAATAACATTGATCCTGATAATGGAAATAAATATTTTTGGTTGAATTATTTGGCTGTTGTAGATTAATTGTGCAAAAATCAACACATCTGTGCTCCTTCATGAGGTCTTTTTATCACTGCTGAGGTCAAACTCCAGGTATTAGTAACACTGATCCTGACAACGGAAATAAATATTTTTTGTTTGGCTGTTGCAGATTAATTTTGCATAGAAGACCTTAAAGCTATCCTTAATTTTAAAACATTGGGAGGGTTTTAAATTGAAAAATAGTGGAAAAAACTGGTGACTGGCACTGAGGGCTGCTCATCCCAAAGTTCTCTGCCATGGCTGCTATCCAGTGCTACCACAGCTTCAATTAAAGCAGCAGTGGTAAGGCTACAGCAAAGCTGAGCCAGCATTTCTCATTTTATAAACTCACAGAGGATGAGTAACTTTGTGAATTATGTCTGATCTTAAAGTTGCAAGTCAGCCAAATCACTACAACAGTGATAATTAAGAGTATAGAAGGATGAAAGAACACTATCACCTCCATAAGAAGAAGCCTAAACACTTTAGGAAGTTGGGATTTTTAATTTCTGTAATTCCTCAGCAAACCAGAGCCATCAGCAGCAGGTTCAAACCAGGTAAACAAGATGTGCCTGTACTTTGATAAAGTCCTTTGATGAACTGAGGTGATGGCAAGGACAGCTGCAGAATTACTACACAACTCCTGAAGCAGCTGTGTTCCCTTACAAAGAGCATCATTTCTACAAACCCTCCCATTTTGTTAGAGTTTACTGGGTTCTCTAAACACCAACACATATTCAGAAACATTTTTTGGTTTTAATCTCATATATATTGCACAGCTACTCAGAATCAGGCATTCAGAGAGACTGGCATTGTGTAGGACAGGTATTTGTTAGACAACCTCTGCTCTAAGTGCTGCTCCTTGAGAGAACTGCAAGACTTTTAAGGAATTGATTTAATAGAAAAATCCATGAAAAAAAGATGGAGGCCTTTTTTAGTTCAGAAGCCAGTATTTATGAAGATATACACCTACATTCTCCTCAAAAAACCCAGCTATTGTCACTGGAGAATATTTTCTAGGAGCTCTTCTGAATAACAACGTTAGCTACATTCTGCATTAGAAATATCCAAACATGACTGTTTGAGTAATAAATACTGAATACAAAAGGAGTTTTGAGGAAAATCATTAGTCTAATACAGTTATTTCTGCAAACCAAATAGTCACAGGAAGAAAATTTCCCAGAACATCTTAGCACAGAATTAGGTCAGGCTCTTCAGAACACGGGCACAAGGAAACAGCCAAAGCTCACAGGGTTAAAATTACCAGCACAAAGTGACATTTGAGCAGTGTCACCAGAGTGTTGTGGGTGATGATGAAGTTTGTGAAGGACAAAGTTTCCTTCAGGCACAGAAAATGGGTGAGAAAAGCCCTCGTGGCAGTGCTGTCCCCACGTCCCAGCTTACCAAGTGGTGTCGCCAGAGCTGGTGACGATCTGATTATCATCCAGGAAACGACAGCAGGACAAGTAGCCTGGAAACAGAAGAAAGGTGCACAAATAAGGCCAGAGATTACCCTGCAAAGGCAAATTGCTTTGCTAATAAGCTGCTTCCTCCTCTCCTGAGCCTGCAGCAAAACACACTGAGAGCCTAAAATGCAACAGATGATTTTTGTATGGGAATCTGCAATATTTTTGTGGTTTGGCTCTTTAGAGGCCACCCCAACCCAACCAGGGGGACAAAAAGTGGAATTCCAGTGTGGAATCCACTGGCCAAGGTGGGCAGGATCCCAGTGAGCCTGCACTGCACACACCCAACTTTGTAAGGAAATCATCTCAGTCTCATCCAGCAGCAACAAATGCTGATGGCCTCAGCTGTATCAAACCATTGAGCAAAATAAACTGCATTCCTGGTCAGTACACACACCTGAGCATGGACATTGGATGTTTCCCAACAGAACCAAAGAAGTTCATCTGGATGCTCTGAAGCATCTTTTTTCCTGCAATCCCATCTGCCAAACCATCAGTGGAAGCACTCTGATTACAGAATCAGCCTGCCTGCCAACCACCTCCATTTCACAAAGCACAGAACTCAAACTACAGCAGAAAATATGAAAACCTGCAAACATCAACTTCCAGCTTTAAGTTTTTATTCCATTTCAAAGCTGAAATATTTAAAAACACTTAAAACCAAGCAGTCTGCAGCTAAGCTCCTGCTTGAGAAAAGACGTAGATTGTAATTAGGAAATGATATTTAAAGGATTTTTTTTTTTCATTATCACTGTGCTGAGGTAACTGTGAGCAGCACCCACCTGTGTGCCCAGCGAGCTCACGGCTGACACGGACATTCCCTTCACGAGTTTTCAAGTTATAAATGGAGCAGATGTTGTCCAGCCCACCACAAGCCACGTAATTGCCAGAGGGAGCATACGCACAAGTCATGACCCAGGAGGAGCGCAGGGGAATCGCATGCACCTGCAACACACACAGGTCAGCACTTCAGCTGCAGAAATTGCATTCAAAGGGAAGTTTTTCACCTGTCCCTCAAGACAGGGTCATGTTTTTGGCACAGAAGCAAGAATAAAACAGCTGTTTGAGTGTTGAACTATTTTGAGGGTAAGTTGCACACAGGGCTCGTCAGAACAAGCAGTGACGTAATAAAACCTCAGATCTGCTTCTCCTCATTCCAGTTCCATCAGCAATTTTGGTCCAAAGTGAATGATTTCATTTCAGTGCTCTGATTACTATTGGTTTATTATAGGTTCAGGAAAATATTGACTTCCAAGCACAGTCAGCAAAAGTGCCAATTCCAGGCTAAGATGCTGTGAATGAACAAGTAAGGAAATCGCTGCTGCCACTGCCATTAAATCCTTCTTTGGAAACCCACTGCAAGCAATCAAGCTTCACATTTAAATAACCACCCCATGGTTCCTTGTCATTCTCTGCTCAAAGAACTTTTTTTAGATAATTATAGAAGCTAAACCTGTTCTGTCTTGTTAACTCTTTGTGTTCATCCCTTGAGTTTGTTCATACATTCTTTAGTCTTAGACATATGGTGATATTACATGCAATATTAACAATGTGCCTGAATTTCTTAAGGAAAAGTTTCATTAGAAGCAGAGGAACAGCCAGGAATCAGTGGTCCTGCAGCAAAGAGAAATTACAAAACCCCAACCCTGTCCTAAAACCACAACCACTTCATTTTTGGAAGTCCTCTACCAAGAAGTCTAGAATATTCCATTAGTCTCTACTATTTGGAATATTCACTTTGAGCTATTTTATCATTAGGCAAAGATCAAATTGATGACAACACTGTTCTGGAACTGCCAAAAGAATACTGCATGGATTAATTAGCATTGATGTAAGAATTGAAGATATCAATACAGAAATCATGGATGCAGTGACAATTTCACCGTCCTGAGCAGTCACAGTAATTTAGATGACATTTACCTGCAGGCTGGGGATGAAGGTAAAAATGAGAGGGTTTAATTTTAATTTGCAAACCATATTAAATTAACTTTTTACTAAAGTGATGCCATTTGCTCCAATGCACTGTAACACTGATTTTAATGCTACGAGGAGCCAAGTTAGGAAAATTTATCTGGAATAAAATCAGACTCAAGCAGCTCTGTCAACTCAACCACAAGGAGCTACATGGGAATTGCTGCCAGCCCTGGAACAGTGGCCACGATCAGTAAATACCAATCACTGTCAAATGAAAGTAAAAGTAGTCCTGAACTCCTCATGTGATTGCAGCCACCAAGAGATGACTCATTAGAACATGTCAGGTCTTCCAGGACTTCACTGCAGACAACAAATTCATCTGCCTATGCCAAAATCTCTGCCCCTTCTGGTGCAAGATGCTCATCACTGCCTGCTGTCTGGTAATCACTTTCCTGCAGTATTAAAACAAATTCTTTAGAAGGAAAGAATTGTTCTCCACTTGTGGTGCACATTTTCACACACTGAAGACACTGCTGTGTTCTTTACATACAACTTGACTGCTTTAGAGAATTCAAAATTTGGATTTAGAACTAGGAAAGCAATAAAGCCAAAACGATGATGGGCAACAGTTCCTCCTGATGCTTTCACAACTGAATTACACAGCAATGGATCAGCTGGCCTTACCTTGTTTGTAGTATAGCTGTCCCAAATTATAAGTTTGCCATCCTGGGAGGCACTAACTAGAAGCCTAGGGAGGAAACAGCAGGGAAACACAATCATTGTGGGCAGCCAAGGTGATGAACATTGTAAAGAAAAGAGAATGAAACCTGAGGCATTTAGTTTCTCTTTAAATTAATCAGGAAAGGGGGAAAAAAAAGGAAAAAGAAAGACAACTGGTAATGGCATCTACTTTATTTCCACAGTTCTTCAGAATTCATGTGGTACCATTACTGTATTTTTAGTAGACAAGGACTGGGATTTTGGCATCAAATGTAGGCTTGGATTACAAAACATGGAGGAAAATGGTGGCATTCAGTGTTTGACTCCTCTCAGGATTATTAACTCCATGTGCACCCAGCTCTCCAGAGAGCATGCAGCCCCTGAGGCAGCTCTGCACCCACCTGGAATCAGTGCCCCAGTGCATTGCATAAATTTTGGCCAGGTGTCCCCGGAGCGTTCTCCTGGTGCGCATCTGGATTCTCCCCACGGGGTCGATATTGGCTGTGATCTGAGGCAGGACAAGGTCACACACTCAGTTCCTCCCCTCACTGTCCTCAAGTAACATCTCACACACATTTCCCACAGCCCCACATTCTCAATACTGATTTTTTTCCAACTCCTCATTCACAAGTTATGTAATTTTAAGTCTTTATTACACCACACGAGCAGCCTATTGCATCTATAAACACTCCCAGAAATTCTTTTGTTTAGGTCATATCTTCTTAGACTTCTAGGATTTCAGACCTTTGATCTGGGTTTTCTCCTCCTGCACAGATAAATGTGGCAGACACTGAAGAAGTTTAACCTCAGCAGGCCTTATGGCTCTGATTAGCAGGGTAACAACAGTGCTGCTCCCAGCTCCAGGGCACAGCATTATTTTCCATTAAGCAGCAGAAATGTGCCCTGAGTCACACCAAGAAATCTCTGCTCAAGGCCACTGCTCTCAGGAGCTGGACAAACATGTACTTATTTCTGGAAGAAAACACCCAAAGGCAAAATAAAAAAAAAAATTGCTGCAGGAGGTAAAACCAGATTCACCTTTTTACACAGCATTTTCTTTTTGTAAAGGAAATATTTTCTTAATTCCTGTTAAACTCTGAAATTCTTACCTGAGCCAGGGTGGCATCTGCACATGCTTTCCTAGCATCCTGCAAGAGAAGGAAATTAGAGAAATTGGATGGAGTTCTGTACATTTGTATCTCTCTTTTATCAAGTTAATTAAGCCCCTGAACCCAAGGTTCAGAGAACATCTCAGTCACCCAGAGAGGACCCACACTAACAGCAGCATTACCATAAGGCACTGCCTGCTGTCAACACACACTGTGAATTTAACTTGGAAATTTCCTCTTCTTTTGGAAGAAAGGCAACAAGACTCTCACCACAAAGACACTCAAGCAGTGGAACTGCTTGTTCAGAGAGCCTCAGAGGTTTTTAAGAACTTACTGGACAGAACTCTGACAAACTTTATCACTGACCTTATTTTTATCAGTTTTTTAAACTTTAGTTATGCCCTAGCTCAGCCAAACTTCAGTAAATTCATTGTCATCAGCAATTTTGTGCACTGCTTCTGTAACTATTACAACATAAAAAACCAAAAAGTAATTTTCTAAAGCAGCCATATGTGCTTGCCCTTTCCTCATTAACTCTGGCATTGGGGGAACATTTCAGGCATCATTTCTGCCCTGCCCACACTCCTTTGGGCTGGGGCACAATACATACTCTGATTTGGTTTTTCAGCTGCTCGGCCTCCTGGCGTAACTGGTCAAGCTCGCTCATTTTCCTGTGCTAAAGGTGTGCTCCACTGCCACCTCTGAAACAACCAGAAATCTGAAAAACAGCCACAAGCAGGACAATTAGAAAAAGGCAGAATTTGAAATTACAAGTATTTTCAATCACTTCAAACTTGAAAAAAAAAAGCAAACTGATTTATAAACACGGGTGGAAATGTGTAGCTGAAATCCCCTCAGAGTAAGGATGTGCTTTGCTTCCGTAAAATACAATTTGAACTTATTCCTCTCCTCCAGGCCTCCTCCTTTTTTCCTTTTTTCCACTCCTTTGTTCATGTTCTGATTCATTTTGGTACAAATTCAACTTGTCCAAGACTGAGTGAGCAGGTAACACCAGTTTTAGACATGGAAGTCAGAACTGCCCTGCAGCTCTTCAGACCAGAGCAAGGAACCCTCCCGGAACAGAAAATGGATTTACAGTGACACAAGCACCTGCAAAATGCTCTAAGAACTGCCTGCAACATCACAGTTATGAAAAATGCTGTTCTGCTTGTGGAGAAAAGGAATCACTCACAAATGTTCAGGGTTTTATTTGGTAACTGCTGAAATGTCTGAGATCCCAGGGCAGAGTGTGACATGAATGTGCTGTCAGAGTAAATCCAGGGATTGTTTGGGTTGAGGGCAGGAGTTTGAGAAACCACATCCATCAGAGACTTCTCCCCTCTAAGCCTCTGTTTTCCCAGTATCCATAGGCACCAAATTAAATATATTTTATATTGGAATATTTTATATTGGAATATTCACTTCAAGCCATTTGATTTTATCATTAGGCAAAAATCAAATTAATCTTTGCAAGACAGAGGCTTTAGGAAACATCACAACCACTGAAACCTCCTCAGCTTTGCCTTTAGAGCTGCTCAATTATTGGGCTGTTCCCCAATATCACAACCATTAATATTTCCTATTAAATGTACAATTTATCTTTGAAAATCTCTGCTCCAGAAAGATACTGTTGGTATTTTCCTCAGCATTCCACATCCCCAACTCAGCTGTTCCTTAACTTTTTGTTTCAAAATCTTAATTTTTGTTTTAAAAATCTCTGCAGCTTCATAGCAATGGAAGATGCTGAAGAAACATGCTGATGAATTTTATCTTTTACTGCAGAACAAGATTAATTGGTTCCAATTTCAAATGCTACACAGAACACCTGGAGTTTATAAACTGACACTGCTAATGTGTGATTTTAGAATATTTTATTAGCCAGAATTGACCCTTTACCATTAAATAAAGGAAATGCTTTGCTAGCAGCTTTACATATTACTCTGTTAAGATTTAATCAGCTTATTTATCTATGCAAGCATGTGGGGTTTGTTTTCCTCTCAAAGCCCTTCCCAAGGAGAAAGATGAGGAGAACTTCCACATTTTTATGCAGCCACAATAACAGAGAACATGCTGTCAAGGTAAATGAGAGTAGTAGAACAAACATCTCTGTTAAAAGAAGCTTCAAAATAGTTTAGGCTTCAATATTCCCTAAATATTTCTATCCCCCATAGCCAGACTTAGGCTGCAGCTCTCTCCATAGTAGTTATTCCAAACTGAAAACCTCTAGGAACAGATGCCAGATCTTGTCACAGCATCATTTACCATTTTTTCCTCTTCTCTGAAACCCACAGTATCTGAGAAAAGGAATTTTAGTTGGCTCCTCTCCCAAAACTCCACTCACACAACTCCAAGGCCCTTTCCTTCATTTGAAATGGGTTTGTTCCTCCTCCCTTCTGCTCCCAGGGTCATCTCTAAGCCCCTTGAGGATTGCTTGGTCAGCTCAGCCCAAATCCAGCTAAGACAAAACCCATCCTGAGAGGTTCATTATCCTGCTTTTCTTGGAATGCTCTTTTGTTTTCTCAAGGTGTTCTGTTCATTTTACACCTCAGACAAACACTCTGGGCAGGATATCTGTTAGAATTTGGAGCATGTCACACCTGGTGAAACACTAATGCACTGCTCTTGTCACAAAGGGGTTAATTTAGAATAAATTGTGATTTTTCAGATCTTTCAGCTTCTTCATTTCTAGCTCTGCCATTCTCTGAGTTAATATATAACACCATTTCCCACTAAGCAAACACTGACCACTCCAGACAAAGAATTTAGAGATGCTATCATTCCTATTTCAGAGCAAGAAATTCCAAAACTTTGGTGCTCTGCCCAAGGTCACAGCAACTCACTGATGAGACTGCAATAAAGACTCAGGACACCAAGAATTCCAGCTGCAGGTACAAGGATCCACAGGGAAGATTTTACATATTTTACATGCAGTTTTATTTAAAACTACAATAGGAGGAATAATCTCACGTCAGTCAGAGCAGATATCTCTCCCTAAAATAGCACCCATTTCTTTCTGCAGAATTTGTGCACTGTGAGAGAGAGAGAATTCTCTGGCACTTAAATGAAACAAAGCTTTGCATGGAACAGGGAGATGAACCCTCATCACAGGAAGAAAGTCACATTAAGAAAGTTCATTTTCCCATCTTGAAGATAGATCCACCCTGAGAATTCCAACTTAGCCCCTGTGCATCCCAAGCTACTCCAAACTGAGCTGCCTTTCTGTCAGCATCCATAGGAATTGTTTAAAGCACATTTCCACATTCTCTTTGTAGTCTTTGTTGTTCCAACATCAACAGGAAGTGCTAATTCCTGCCAACAGGACTGAACTCACTCAGGAAATGACAACCCTGCAGCAGCCAAGGGCTTTAAAATATAGGAGTTCTCTGTAGCAAACTGTAAAATTTATGGGAGAAACAGCAAACCAGCTTGGTTGTTCCACTATTTCTTTTATACTGAGTTTTAGACAATTGAATTTATGGTAGAAATATGAGATCTGTGGGAGGAAAAAAGGAGTCCAGCCTCCCATGTCCTTTTTAGCTACACTGTAAATCAGAGCTTATTAGTACTGTATTTTAAAATGTATTTTTAAAAGACTAAGGAGATCAGGTGAGGTCAGAAGGATGTATGGGGAAAATGCTTTTATCCATTCTCACTCTTGATAGATGGAAAATTTTATACAGATTTATTTATATTATAGACATGGGCCATATATTGAACAGTCTCTGCTCAGCACAAACAAGCACAATTGAGTATCATGAAATAGATTTTTATTTCTTGGCATGTTCTAAAGGCATTTAAACAAGAAAGTTTCTAGAAGAATCTGTAAGCTTGATGTGGCTGCTGATCCTATTTCTGGAATTTTCAAAGAAGTTACTGCATTTCTAAATCAAGGAAAGAAGTCACTCCTCAAGTTCCACACTCCTTTTCCCCCAATTCCCCCAGAGTTGTGCAGAAGTAGGAGCCAAACCCCTGCTTACCTCACTTTGCCTGGCCTGTGTCAGTGTGTCCCTGCAGGCAGCTCCTCAGGAATAAAATTCACTTTCTCCAACCCCCTCAAGACCTTCCCAGGGCTGAAGTGCTTAAGTGTCTCTGCTCTAAGCTTATTTCCCTAATCCTGTTGAGCAGTGCACCTTGTGGGTAATTCTCCCCTTGCTGGACAACAACCTGTGTACCTCAGGCCATTCCCTGTCCCCCTCGTCCAGGTGACCCAAATCCCTCATTTCTCACAAGGTACCCATGGAAAAGTCACTTTGTTCCTCTGTTTCCACACAGGAAAATCATCTGAGTTCGCCTGACTTGTTACTTCCCATATACAACAAAACTTCACAATTCAGCTGTGTCAAAAGGACCAAGAAACAGCTCAAGGTTTGCTTTTCTCTAAAACGAGCTGTATTCATGTATAAAAGGATGTATAAAAGGATGTATGTCCAGTCAGATGTGTCCCCAACAGCTTTGCACTGAATTTTTCAGCTGCAGGAAGCCTTACAGGGCTTCCATGTGCTTCCTGCAAATGAAGATCCACTCAGCATCCCAGTGGGTTAATTCTTATTTAAAGAATACAAATTATTCACTCACTGCTCAGAAAACAGTGGCAGAAAAATTTAAATGTTGAGGAAGAACTCAACTCCACTCATTTCATTGTAACAACTCCAGCGTCCTTTCCACAGCTCCAAGTGTTAATCCAATTAAATCCAGTTATTAAAACCAAGGTGTCATTAACACCCTCACATTTATTTGTAGCCTGATGCTTGAAAGCTTGACACAACTCAACCAAACATTGTTAAATGTTATTCCTCTCTGAAAATCCTCTGCTGGTAACATCAATGAAGCAATGCTTACTAAAAATTTATTTATTTAATTTTCTTACACCATTCCTATTAAAAGAAAAAGGATGGAGTATTCCACCCTCTCTCAGTCCTGAGAATAATCTCTAGAAATAAAAGAAAAAACCCCACATTTGAAATCACAGCTATCATTAAGTCAAATATTTTGAATTTCTATCCCTTGCTGGTCAAACTTTGCTTGCCACAAGGTATTTTTAGCACAGCCTAACACAATCCCACCAAGCCACTGTGGAAGCAAAGTCTGTAACACAGAGGGTTTAAATCTAATTTGTTCATATTTTACTCAAGCACAGAAACTTTCTAAGGAGGTTTAACAAATCCCTTTTCTGCCATGAACAGCCTGGCTGACATTTCTTCCCTCAACCTCTTTCCTGCCAATACCCATCACTCCAACATGGATGAAAAGCAAAATATTTGCAAAATCAGAGCCCAAACCTAAGAAGGAGCTGCCAGCATGGCCAGCAGACAGTCCCAGAGCAGGACATCTGATTAAATGAAGCTGTGCTAATCTAGCAGATAGCACAAATCCTATTAGCAACATGGACATTTTCACAATGACAAAGGAATTATCCACAACTCTGTTAGTTACAGGGAGCTGACGTCACTGCCTTTGAAAGCTGAGGGTTCTTTTTGTTTGCAGGAGCAGAGATGGATTCCTTGGTTCTCTTCTACTCTGTGGGAAATGCAGGGAGATCAAAACTGCTGGTGGAACAAACCTGAGGTGTTCACTCACATTTATATGAAGTAAAACTGAAGAAAAAAATCAGTCCCTGAGCTCCATTTGCTTTCTAAGGACAGTTAAATACCATGATATCTATTTCTATGATATTTCTATGATATTTCTATGATATTTCTATGATATTTCTATGATATTTCTATGATATTTCTATGA
>JAWWEX010000084.1:5978038-5989720 GCA_035583215.1 Arremon brunneinucha | reverse complement strand
TTCTATGATATTTCTATGATATTTCTATGATATTTCTATGATATTTCTATGATATTTCTATGATATTTCTATGATATTTCTATGATATCTATTTCTATGACATTTATTTTAATTAATTTTCTATGATATCTATTTTAAAAACTGAGGGTTCTTTCTGTTTTCAGGAGCAGAGATGGATTCCTTGTTTCTCTTTTATTCTGTGGGAAATGCAGTCAGATCAGAATTGTTTGTGGAACAAATTTGAGGTGGCCACTCTCATTTATGTGAACTAAATTGAAGAAAAAAATTCAGTCCCTGAGCTCCATTTGCCTTCTAAACACAGTTAAATACCATGATATCTACTTCTATAATATTTCTATGATATCTACTTCTATGATATTTCTATGATAGCTATTTCTATGATACCTATTTTAATTAATTTTCTATGATATCTATTTTAAAAAGCTGAGGGTTCTTTTTGTTTTCAGGAGCAGGGATGGATTCCTTGGTTCTCTTTTACTCTGTGGGAAATGCAGTCAGATCAGAACTGCTTGCAGAACAAATTTGAGGTGTTCACTCACATTTATATGAAGTAAAACTGAAGAAAAAAATCAGTCCCTGAGCTCCATTTGCTTTCTAAGCAGAGTTAAATACCATGATATCTATTTCTATGATATTTCTATTTTAATTAATTTTCTATGATATCTATTTTAAAAAGCTGAGGGTTCTTTTCGTTTTCAGGAGCAGAGATGGATTCCTTGGTTCTCTTTTACTCTGTGGGAAATGCAGTCAGATCAGAACTGCTGGTGGAACAAATTTGAGGTGGCCACTCTCATTTATATGAACTAAATTGAAGAAAAAAATGCAGTCCCTGAGCTCCATTTGCCTTCTAAACACAGTTATATACCATGATATCTATTTCTATTATATCTATTTTAATTAATTTTCTATGATATCTATTTTAAAAGCTGAGGGTTTTGTTTTCAGGAGCAGAGATGAATTCCTTGTTTCTCTTTTATTCTGTGGGAAATGCAGTGAGATCAGGATTGCCTGCAGAACAAATTTGAGGTGGTCACTCACATTTACATGTACTAAAATTGAAGATAGAATTCAGGGTCCCCCAGGATCCAGAGGGAGATATGGGCAGAGGAATAAAACCTGCTGCCTGCCTTTAGAAAACCAGTAAATATCCAGTAATGGAAAATATCAGATTCAACTCTGCAAATACTTGCCCAGTTAGCAAATGTTCCTCACAGACATTCAAGCTAAAGTCTGAAAGGTAATGAAGATTTTACTGCTCCAAGAACAACAGTAATAATTACAATTACACAGAATATAAACTCTGGAACTGTTAGGTTCTGTTTAAATAACAGTGACACATTGAAAAGAACATTCTGACAAGAACCACTTTGCTCAAAAGAAATTTGGCCTTCTTTTGTCAAACATGGTGGAGAAGTAATTTTTCATTCATGAGAGAATGACTATTCTCATCATTTTATTTATTACAGCTCCCTGCCCCACTGAGATGAAACAGTTTCAGCTGTGCTCTCCCTGTGCTCTGCCAGCTCCCTCTCTGACACAGGCAGCACTAACATCTATTATTTAGCAGCTTTCCTGGCCATTTTAAATCCTTCCTGTTGACACAAGAATACACATGCTAAAGGAGAAAAAACTTACTTTAGGCTTGCACAGATGAACAGCCAAAAATCTGAATTAACCACTTTTTAAAAATAGGATTTTTCTCAGGGATTATGAAAAAAAATCTTTTTTCTCTACTTACATTTTCTCTCACTACAGTAGAAAGCCAACTTCTGCTGTCAAACATGTAAATTCTGGAAAAAAAAAAAGACACCAAAACCACAATTAATGTAATCACCACAAAAGAGCACTGATTTCTCAATAAATCTAACAGAAATTAAACTACTAAAGTGCAGATATTTCTGTGAGCTAACTTCGTGCCTCCATGAAGGAAATGGGCACAGGTTTATTTACTGTAACACAACCAAAAGATGACTTTGTGTCAAGCAGCTCATTTTGACCTTCTTTTCCCAAAATCTCTTGCAATCCTGAGATCATTTTCCTGCCCCAGTGACAGAGAAGTCCATGCTGTTAGAGAATTTAGGATTAGAAGAAGATACAGTATCAATCACACAATTTTCACTGCTACAAAGTGCCCCCTCCCCAAATCAGCACTTTCCACACACTGGAATTATTTCTGCTCAATCCTGCCCCTGAGCTCCATTTGCCTTGTAAGCACAGTTAAATATCATGATATCTATTTTATCAGAAGAAGTTACATAAACCTCCTACTAATGAGCTCAGTGAGAGCACACCATTCTCTGCAAGAGTTACAACTTTAATCACCAATGGTGTCACAAAGTACAGAGAGAACTGACACACTCAGGAACTCACTCAGGCTGGACTGCCCTGCTTTAACAAACTGCTTCAGCAGCAAGGGGAAATGTGAGAAGTTTTGGAACAGTTTCTTCCCCAGGTAGCACAAAGCAATATTTGAGTTCATCCCAAGATGTGAAACACTGACAAGCACTTTAATCCCAACACCTGGATCTGGCTCTGTCACACACCCAGACAGAGCTGGGGTGATGCCAGGGGACCCCTCAGTGCTCAAAGCTGCTCCATCAGGAAAACTGAGATTATTCTGAGCACAAAGCAAGAAGGTACTGAAGCAAAATGACCTTAAATCAGAAAATCAGCCTAAAACCCCACACACTTCCAACTGAAATCTCACACAAAATGCACGTTTGTGATTTTACAGTTCACTACAAGCTGGAGAATTTACAAACCACTCCAGTGTCTGGTATGGAGGTTAAGCTACTTAGGATATGGATCATCCTCACCCAAGCTCATTTATAGATAAACATTTTAATGCTGTGATTATGAAACCATCACAGAGTAAGCAGTTTTGTTTGTTACTGCCAGAACAACACACTTTGGGACATGAACTGTAACTCACACTTAGAGGCCAAACTCCACTCCCAGACACAAAACCATGACATGACCATTTTAAATTCTGAAAACAGAGCAACTCCTGTCAACTTCCAGAAGTCCTGACAGGAAAAAAATTTGCCCCCACTAGAGATATAATGAAATCTAATGAAATTCTGAGAGAATTACCTGGAATGTAAACAAGTAAATTTATGCTGGTGCTCTAAGAGCACACAGAATACACAACAGCAAAGGGCAAAGCACACAAAGCACACACACCATCACTGTCCTGTGCTGCACCCTCATTAATGCAGGAGAGGTGCTGCAGATTTCATTTGCCTTCTGCAAAAAAGAAATACAAAAACAAAACAAAAAAAGCCTCTTTAAGCAGCCTGAAAGAAGAGGAAGGAAGCACAACAGCAAACTTTTCCCCAAAAGTTGAGTTTCTTTTTCAAAGGGTTAAAGTTTCTGCTGATTCTCGCAGAACGCAGTCCTGGCAACGGAGATATTTTCAATTCTACCTTAAAGATGGAGCTCATTTAAGGACAAAAGCAGACAAGCTACTCATGAAAAAAAGATCTGCATTGCCACAAGCTTCCATTTTTAGCTAAAATGTAGCCTGGTAAAAGCAACATGAAAATGAGAGGCCAGTTCACTCCCTGCACCACAGCAGTGGCTGAGCAGAGTCCTTGTGAGGAGCTGCCCTGGCAGCCCTGCTGAGCCCAGAGCTGCAGCTCCTTGACACCAAAACTGGGCTTTCACAAACACCAGAGAACAACAAGCTCCACAGAACACTGGGAGCATGGCTCAAGTGGTTAAACCATCACACCAAAGCAGCTGGAGGAGAGCCAGCCCCACACAGGGCTGGTGTTCCCAGTGTCCCCACACGGCCACAGCCTCTGCAGCAAGAGAACAACCAGCACGGCCATTTGGGCTGAAAACGAGTAAAGGAACTCCACAAGTCACAAACTTCTTCATTTCTGGGTAAAGCTGCCCTCACTGACTGCTGCTAGCCCAGTATCCTTTGTTCTTCACAGACACTGAAGCAGTCACTCTGAGCCGACAACTGAGCCTGAAATTTCAGAGAATTCACAGAATCCCCAGGTTGGAAGAGACCTTAAAGATCATGGAGTCCAACCCAGCCCCAGCACCTCAACTCAACCCTGGCACCCAGGGATGGTGACTCCAGCACCTCCCTGGTTCCTGGGAATTCCCCAAATTCTCAGAATCCCCAGGTTGGGAGAGACCTTAAAGATCACTGAGTCCAACCCAGCCCCAACCCCTCAACTCAGCCCTGGCACCCAGTGCCACACCCAGGCTTTGTTACACACACCCAGGGATGGGGACTGCAGCACCTCCCTGGGCAGCCATTCCAGAACTTTATCCCCTTTCTCTAGAAAACTTTATCACCTTTCTCTAGAAAACTTTATCACCTTTCTTTAGAAAACTTTATCATCTTTCTGTAAAAATCTTTATCACCTTTCTCTAGAAAACTCCTTCCCAATACCCAACCTGTATTTCCCTTGGTGCAGCTCGAGGCTGTGTCCTCTGGTTCTGTCAGTTCCTGGAGAAAGAGCCCAGCCCCACCTGGCCACAGCACCTTTTGCAGGAATTATAAGATTGATGAGGTCACCCCTGAGTCTCCTTTTCTCCAGATAAACACCCTCAGCTCCCTCAGTTGTCCTCACAGGGTTTGTGCTCCAAGCCCCTCACCAACCCAGTTCATCTCAACTCCAGGTACAAGTTTACATATGAAGAAGATTTCTGCAGGAGACACCAACTTTTTTCATGAGGCTGGGGAAAGCAGGGAAGAAAAGGAAGAAAAAGGACTTGGAAGAGTATGGAAAGCATTTTGAAATGTTTTAACATCATAGGAAATGTGAATAACCTTCCAAAATGGAGCAACTTCCTAAGCAGATTAAACACACTCACTGTACCCTCTCCAAAGCCATAAACACGTTTTTCTCTTGACCTATGGATTCAATGAGGGATTTAAACCCCAAATATTCTGGATGTGATTCCAACCTTCTCAAGACTGCCTTCCACACACATTGACTCCATGCCAAGGCTAAATATCTGAACAGTGCACAGGCATCCTTGTGTTTAAAACACACCAGCAATTCATGCACAGGGATGTGGGGCCAGGCATCAGAAGATTCTGAGGATCTGCCTCAAACCCTGGGATGGGTTTGCCCAGGACCCCCAGCAGCTGTCCCTGCTGTAGGGAGGTGGGAGATGTGTTCAGTGGGGGATGCAATCAATGCATACACACAGTTTAACATGGATCTCAACCAACACCATAAAAACTGATTTTCATGACCATTACACCACGTGAATCTTAAAAATGTCTTGCAGAACACATCCTCCTGCAAGAGTGGCACATAGGGTTGTTTGAGTCAAGGCACTCAAACAAAAATAACTGTGCTGGAGGGGAAGAAAAAACAAAAAAATCCCCTCAAACTACCCAAAAACCAACTAGCAATCCTCAGTATCACCATTAAGATAAAGCAGCAATTTGGAGTGAAGCTGCTGCTCTGCCCCCTGAGCCAGCAGGGATGGCTGGATGGAGCCAGGCAGTTCCTAATTCAGGAACTCCTGCCCAGGTACCCAGCACCACCAGCACTGCAATATATCACCTCTGAGGCACAGATAATGGCTGTGAGACAGCAGCTGCAAGTTGATTTATTAAAATCATTCCTTACAGGCTGCACGGCTGATTATTATCACAGAACAGCAGCTAGATGCTCAAGAGATTATTACAGCACCTTGCCAAAGCACTGCCAGCATCCTGAAATTCCAGTGTAATTAAGTCTCAAATTTCAACTTTCAAGATTGTTCTGGATACAAAAAACTCCCCAAAATTCCCATCTTCAGTTTCATGACAACTGAAAACATTAAGTGCCCTAGCAGACAGCTGGAAGCTCAAAGGATGTTTCAGGATCTGCATGTGCCCCTCCAAGAGTTACTTAATTCCAGATCAGAATTTCCTTGGGGAGTGCAGAGCTGGAGTCCAGAAATCCAAATCTTTGCTGTCCCCTCCTCCAAGAGCAGCTTTGAAGTCCAACCTAGAGAAGTATAAATTAATAATTCCAAATTCCTAAATCTAAATACACTTATTTGAAGTCTCCTTTCTGGGAACCATCTGCCACGTCCGTAATTTCCCAGCACACCAAATTTGAAAATCAAGCAGGACCTTCCTAAAACAGGTTTGCCCAAGAGCTCACTCACCCTGCTAGGGACAACAGGAGATTGTACAACTCCTTGAAAACTTCCTGAAGCACTTGTGTGGTGCAAGGCCAGCACAGCTGAACGTTTCTGTGGGAGGTTTAGCTGCTTGTGGTGCTGAAGAATTGCCAAGTTCCCAGCTGAAGCAGTTGCTGTGCTCAGTAGACATTTTTCCATATATTAGTGGGAAGCACACACAAAACAAGCATCAGGTCCATCAGTGTTAATGCTCATCTTGCAGCAGCCACGTTGGCTGGCTGGAGCGCTCACAAATTTCCATTTTCAATGCAGTGTGTGACTAAAATGATAATTACACAAGCTAAAAATAGCTGCAACTCAACAACCTGATTTCATCAGTGCTTCACTGTTACCTACAGCTCAATAGGGAAGGACAGGTTCCATTTCTGGAGTCACTGTGCTGAGAATTTCAGAGTTTTTGTGTGCTTTGTTTCAAGTAGGAGAACTCCAGAAATGTTTTCCTCCTGAAGAAATTTGTGCACTTTTTCTGCTCAGCTTGATGGATCTAAGATCACATTAGGAATAAAAAAAAATTCTCATTTTTGCATAGAACACAGGAAAATTGTTGGTTAAAGAATAAAGGTGAGTTCTACAGTCCTGGCAAAGTTCTGGCCACGTTCCTTCACCTGTAACCTCACTGACACAAAGCAGCAGGAAAAACCAGGCAGAACAGACTGAGGCCATTCACAAGTGCCTCACTGCTTTAATCTGGCACTTCAGAATGCAAACCCCCACAAAAATAACAAAAAAGCCAGAACAAACTCATCCACCATAAATAACTGCTGCTATTCAGAAAAAAAAAAACAAAAACAAAAAAGAAGAAATAAAAAATGAAAATTAACCTTTTATTTCAGAAAATTAAACCTTGCAGAACCCAAATTCAGCAAGGCACTTCCACATTCCAAGTCCCAAACTGCAAGCACTGTCTCAGAGGAACAGGGCATTTCTGTCTCCTCCAAATCTGCTACAGAATATGAATAATTCACCACAAAAGTTCAACTTCAGCGCTCAAATCCCCCAATATGCCAGAGGTTGTTACCACCAGTAACACAACACAACACCTCCTGAAAGGCACCAAAATGCAATTCATGCACAATCCATCAGCTCTGCTTGCAAGGCTCCATTTTCCAAGGAGCCATCCCTGCCTCTGTTGAGTTGAAAATCAACTTTTTGGATAGTTCAGCACTTCCTCAAAACAGCAGCCTGCCAAGGAGACAACACTGAGTGCCATGAACAGCTCTGGTGGGCTCAGTGTCCCCTCCTGCACCAATTCCAGCTGCCTTCATGGCAGCCACAACCCCATGCTGCCAAACACTCACATTTCCTGATGCTAATCCCATGACCTACATTTAAAAAAAGAATCATCCTGATGTAATATTTAAGCATAAAAAGCTGGACTCTAACAGGTCATTTCATTAATCCTCTCTAAATGCATCTGGAAGCCATGTGCATTATTAAAAAAAATCATTTTAATATTCTAGGTACAGCAAAGAATTTCTGTAAAAAACTAAAAGAAATGATATTACAAGTTTAACAGAGGCCTTAAGGCAAATGCTTAAAATAGCACTTTTTAAAAAGAAGGGTCTTAAGAGATCTTTGATGTAGTTCACTAATATTAATAACTCTTGGGACTTTAGTGACCCAAGCCCAAACATCTCCTAACTACATCTCTTCTGTCTTCCTCTCAAAGAAATTCCCATTTAAGAGCATTTTTACACTTCCTGATAAGAAGCAGGCATGCAAAGTTAACTTATTTTAAGAACAAACATTACTGGTATTTAGTGTCAGTTTTCAACAAAGTTGTATTTATTAAATCACAATAAACCAATATTCTAGATTTTATTCCAGTTTATCTCTATGCAGTTAGGCCTTCTGAAGAGCAACACATTTACAGAAAACCTCAATTTTATCCAGCTATTCAGTGATGTTTTTACCGTCTTCTTTCCTGATCTTACCATTTAAAAAGAATGTAAAAACTCCAAAACCAGAGTAAAGACTTAAAATCTGCTTATGCATCAATTTCTGCTTATGCATCAATTTCTAGCTACATTTATCAAAAAAATGTCACTGAAAATTGTCACTTGCTAAAGTATCCCTTTATCCAAAGCCAATTTTGCCGTCACACACTCCCAGACATCTCCCTTCAGACTGACAAACAAAACACATGCAGCTCTGAAGTAGCATAAATTACTATTAATTAACCAACAGAGAAATGACTAAGCATTTATTACTAGATGCTTCTATCTGCAGAGCCTCACAGTACCTGAACAGTTGTTTCTTCCTTCAGCTGTCATTTTTCACTGCTTCCTTCAGCTCTTTCATCATGAACCTCCACTTTTTACTGCTGCTTTCACTTCATTTGCAAAGGCACCAGAATCTGTGTTTACCTAAGCAGGGCAGAGCACATGCAGCACAGCAATATTGCAGTCCTGCTTCAATAATTAATAACCAAAGTAGGACTGCAATATTCCTGTGATATTACCAAGCAATGCCACGGGATCAGGGTATTTTCTTTTGGTATAAAGGGTGATTTCTCATGTCTGTCAGCTGGATCTGTAGGTTTGGGGTAGGTCACAATCCAAGCTGTACACAGAACATTTTCTGCCAGAAGCCACAAATGGAAGCACACAGCTGGAGGAGGAGTTCACAGTGTCCCAGGGTGACAGAACCATTACACAGCAAATGGAAACACTTTACATGCCTAAATTCATGGAGTTGTGTCTTTTTAATGAAAGTCAGCATTAAAACCACGTTTATTCAGGTATCAAACCAAGTTTTTAATCCACACTTGAAGAACATGCTTAGAGTAAATTGCAATCCTATTAAGAAATGTAATTCTTGAGAATTCCCCTTAAGGATCCAAATATTGTCTTTTAAAAGTCACTTCTGGGTAAGCCAATTCTCAAGCAGTCTTCAGTTCATTTTGTGTGATTTAGAAATGCTCAGAAGTCCTCCCAAAGACTGATGGATCTCTCCAGCAGGATGATGTTCTGCTCAACTCTCCCCAAACATTCCCCAGGAGGGGCTGAGGAGAGCCCAGCATGGATCACCCTGCACTGAATCCCCAGGCAAACAATAAGAAATGAATGGGGAGATGCAAAACGTGGCACAGGCACCTCCTGCTCCCAAAATGCTGAAGATTCCAATGAAATCCATCAAGTGGATCAGCTGCCCTGGCAGGGATTAAAGTGTAAGGGAACAAGTGGGTTCCAAAAGCCTGGATGGGATTTCTCCCAGCTCTGCTTGCCAACACATCTGGCTTGGAATGATCTTCACCTTGTTAAAAATCATGGGCTGCTTCAGATATTGCCATCAGTGACATCAGCAGGTACATTGAGATCTTCACTACAATATTTATTACATTAGAGGAGGAAATGGGTTATGTGATCACTTATTTACAACACCAAAAAAACCCAGAAACAAATATTGTGGAATAGACATGAAAAATATGAACACAAAAAATAAACCAGTCACACTCTGTGCCTGCATAAGCACAGGAAATCAGCAGAAATCCCCATTATTGTATTTGGTATTTCCATACATTTTAGCTCTGCTATTTTATCAACAGGAGCTGAATCATCCATTTTGTTCTGCATGTGCCAGCTAATAAAGAGTCAACTGAGTCAAGGGAGAATCAACTGCTTCCTGTCTACACCCTTTGAAAAAACACAACCAACTTCCAGAAAGCCACACTCAGCTACCCTGCTTTTACATCCTTGCAAGTAAATCCATTTGAAAACAAGGATGAAGGGTGAATCAAACTGCCATATCTCTACTCTTGATCTGAGGGAGACATTTCCAGATCTAAAGAGATCCCTCATGGCCAGCTTTGCCTCTGAGCAGCTCCCATGCTGCCATGCCTCAGTGCACCAGGCCCTCAGACAATACTGAGGAGCACTAATGAGAACCACATTGTGTTTCCAGGAGCAGCAAGGCAGTCCATGTCCTACCAAACCCCAATTGTGCTCCTCCAAACGGATCAAGAGCTGCACCCAAAATGCTTTTTGCTGTCAGCATCAAATCCTGAGAGAGCACTTCAGGAACCAGGGATTCTTCCTCCTGCTCTGCCTCAGAAGCACTCAGAGAAAGCAAGCAAGCTCTCACTGTATTAAGCTTTTATGAAGTAAAAATAATAAGGAGAAAAATGCAAGAGAAGCAACAAAAGTGAGCCCATCTTGGAGGCAGGCTGGACCTGAGTTGATAACTACCTCCTCACCACAGCTGCTGTCACATCTGCCCCAACAAAAACAGGGGAGTTAAGACATTGGAACAAACCATCTGCTCCTTTGTGCCTCTGCTACACAGACTGTACAAAGCCTCAGAGATCAGCTAAAAGCAAAATATTCATTCTTTACAACCATGGAAAAGATCTTTATCCAAGCCCCAGCTAAAAACCAGAATACATTCAATTCACTGGAATAAGAATTTAGTGTTCAAACAGCACAGTGATCCTCAGTAAGAGATTAACAGAGCACTGGTAGAATAGTTTAGCTATACCATGAGAAACAGCTGCTCCCCAGCACAGTCTGAAGAGAAGCAGCATTTCAGTGGACCTTAAAATCAACAAAATACATTATATGCACATAGCAGATAAAAGATATTCAGCAGAGATTAAAATAAGGCATTTCTCACACTTTTCACCCAAAACAGACTGAGCAATACTTCGTTCTCCAGCCCCAAAATCAACATGCCCCATCTTTAATCAGTGTGCAAGCAGCCCCATTAGTCTGGAGAGCAATGATTTATGCTCATTGATTTCTCCCAATTGCTGCATTTTGCTACGAACTGTTTGTACAAAATAAGGTACAGGAGAACAGGAAAAGCAAGGCTGAGCCTGAAAAGTGGAGTAACACAGGAGACCTTGAATGCATCAGACTGAGAAGTGCAGCTTGGGAACACAGAAGGCAGCAGAGCTGATAGGAGAGCACAGCCCAGGGCCAGGATCACAGCAGAAAGCACAAAGGTACAGCAGGAAATACTCAATTCACCCTTGGACAGTCCTCTTCCCAAGGGATCTGCTTTAACTCTCTGAAAACTTCTGCTGTTAATCTTTAAATATCAGTTGTATTCCTGAAGATCTTGTTAGATGATCAAAATACAGAGGAAAATATGATAAATAGAAAAAAAAATTAAGTAACACCAGAGAATTAACTGAGAACAACAAAACTGAAAACATCAGAAGACAATCCCACCTATTTAATGGGAAAAAAAATACTTGCAAAATGGTGCCAAAGCAGCAGCCAGGTAGGCTGGTTGAGCCTTGGAGCTGCTGAGGCTCTGCTCTGACACCCAGCTCTTCTGGATGAGCACTGAGGGCTTTTCTGGAGCTGCTGAGGCTCTGCTCTGACATTCAGCCCCTCTGGATGAGCACTGAGGGCTTTTCTGGAGCTGCTGAGGTTCTGCTCTGACATTCAGCCCCTCTGGATGAGCACTGGGTGCTTTTCTGGAGCTGCTGAGGCTCTGCTCTGACATTCAGCCCCTCTGGATGAGCACTGAGGGCTTTTCTGGAGCTGC
>JAWWEX010000084.1:5927005-5968090 GCA_035583215.1 Arremon brunneinucha | reverse complement strand
CGCCGCTCCCCGCCGACCCTCACCGGAGGCTCCGCCGCCCCGGCCGCCGCGAGCCTCACCGGAGGCTCCGCCGCCTCCACCGGGCACCCGCCCAGCGCGGCCGGGAGGGAGGGCGGGCGGTGCGCGCGGCCGGGAGCCTCGCGGTGCGCGCTCCCGCGCGGGCAACGCCCTTCGGCCCCTTACGCTGGCGGCGGCCGCGCGCTTCCCGCCTCCCGCCCGCGCGCCCCCTCCCCTCCGCGAACAAAGGGCGAGGGCGGGCGGGGGGATCGCGGCAGCCCCCCCGGCCCTGCAGGCCGAAAACAAGTCAGAAAGAGCCGCATGGGAACAAAAAGGCACGAAACTGAAGCCACAAATGGTGTTTAAGCTCAGGGCTGGGAGAGGCAGAGCCTCCACACCGCGTTAAATGGGAGTGCTCCGGGCTGCCGAGCGGGAAAGGGCGGGAGAGGTCACAGGCCTTAAAATGCTGCTCACAAGAGGCTGGCAAGCGATAAATATCTAAATATCATCGTGTGAGGAGACACTGCGGGAGCTGGGCCTGGTTAGTCTGGGAAGACTGAGGAGGGATCTCATTAATGAATAAAAATGTCTCTGAGGGGTGTCAGGGCATGTGCCAGGCTCCTCAGCGGTGCCAGCCACAGGACGGGGAGCAATGGCTGTGAACCAAACCAGAAGTTCCTCCTCGGCATGAGGAAGAGTTTCTTTGCATGAGAGCGGCAGGGAGCAGCTGTGTGTGGAGTGTCCCTTTCTGGAGCCATCCCAAACATATTTTGACGCTATTCCTATTTCATCTGCTCCAGGTCACCCCACTTCAGCCAGGGTGATCTCCAGAGAACCCCTCCGACCCTCACAAATCTGTGATCCTGTGTTCTTTCCCTCAGAAACTTGACAAACAGCAATTCTGTAGCTTAGAACTTCTTTTTTCCAGCTTTGTTTATAAAGGTACTCACACAGCCAAAGTTTCCAGAGCGTTCTTTTCATGTTCTCCTCACAGCATCCATCACTGCTCTGGAAGGGTTTGCATGAAAGAGAAAGTAGGAAAAAATAATAAGGGAGCATAAAATTTGCAAATTCTGTTTTGCAGATGGGACCTCACATAAACCAGGCAGGAGACGTCACCAAAATGGAATAATTTCCCACCAGAACTCATACTGAAACACTAATTAATATTGAGAAGTAAGTAGAGATACGCTATTGTGTCACTTTTCCTCTTATCACAACTCTAAATCTGGGGGTTTTCCCAAATATTTGTTTATACCTTTAAAGGTGAGGTTACTTGGCAACCAAAATAGATTTATAGTAAAAGTAAAACAACCCACAGCATTATAGCAAATTTTCAATTAAAACCTATCCAGCATGAATACACTGTAATAAAATAAACAAAAGACCCCACAACACACAAAAAGCCCACAAAGACAACAAAAAACAACCAAAAAAAGGTTCATGAGGCCAATATTTCTTCTGCAAACTCTTTCCCCAGTAGATTCTTGCTTCCCCAGAATTTAAAGCAGTGTTCCTCCTGTCATGCCTTCTGCAGGGAGGTGTGGTTACCTTTAATTAGTAAAAGAAAGAGCAGGTTTGCCATTTAAATGTAGGAAAGTGGATTGGCTATTATTCAGTTTGTCAGTTTTGAAAAACTATTAGATCCTGCTGTGGTTAAGCCTTTGATTTATAATGATCAAATGTTTGTTTTTAAATAACTTTTATGGTGCACTAATGCTTTAATTCATCACCTTATGATTCACAAATAACAAAATAAGAAATTTACTGAAATTAAAATAAATTATTCTTGAATTACTGTCCCAAATTACTCATATTCTTTCCAGTAACCATGGGGAAATTTCTGTTCCACCCCTGAAATGTGGACAGGAATGTTAAAATCTGTGGAAGCACATTGGATGCAGATGGGGATGTCAATGTTCCTGAGGCCAGCATCCCCATCTGGAAAATACTGATTAAATCTGAGTGCTTAAGGAACACCACAAGTTTATTAGATATTTGCAAAGTTGCCTACAGATTTCAAAAGCAGTTAAACACAATATTTTAGTCATTAAATCCAAGTGAGATTTATAGTAGGCAAGTTGCAAGTTGGGTTTTTAAATTTTTTTAGTTAGAGATTGCTTTTAGGCTTAGCAGAGATTAAAATATCCATTTATGTGGAAAAGAATGACCACTTAGTACATTAGGCAAAAAAAAGGTACCATACATAAAAGGTTAAAAAAAAGTCTTTTTTTTACAAAGGAAAAATTCTCAATCTTAGGAGATTTTGTGGAAAATTTTCAGCTAGCACTGGATCATACAGAAAAAAATTTGTGTAATGAACAAAAGTAACATTCTGAGATTGATAGCAAATAGTAAATCACATTTTGCTTCTTTGAGAAAATAGCTGCATTGAGATTTTGTTATTGGACTAGAACAGTTGCACTGTGAATTAATTATATCATAAATTACATAATTATAACTGATACCATTTTAACTAATGCATGCCTTTTTTCCATTGCACACTCTTATCACACAGATCCTGCTTTCCCTCCTTAGGTTTCTCTTACCTGCTTTTACCAGTGGTGCAACTCTAATAACTAAACATGGTTTGGATTTTTAAAAATAAAATACACATTCAGATCTTATCCTCTCCTAAGAAGCTCTGGTTTTTTTTTCCTGCATTCTAATTTTTAAAACCTGGAAGGTTTTAATATCTGAGGAATCCCTCATTGCTGTGTGCAACAAGGTGGTTTATTCTGCTGTCCTCATGTGATCCTGTGCTGGAAGCTGCTGCACAGGCATTGTATTTATTTTCTAAATTTCTTTTTCATTTTTAATCCTAATTTTTCTCACAGATCCATGAACTGCCATAGTTTGCACTGTTCAGTGGATGAATGTGCAAATCACCAGAATTAAGTGGACTTCCCAGGTATAAGTTTATCTCTTTCTATACACTGCAAAAATATTGTTTAAAACTAAAAGTTTAGCTGAAAACATCTATGAATGCTTGAAGATCTGGTATAGATAATTAATAAAACAAATTTTATTTTTTTTTTGTTAGTCCTCTTGGAAGTTACAGTTCTGGTGCTGGGTCAGAGCTACAGAAAACCTCTCTGTAGAAGGGTTGCTCCACAGTTCTCCATTGCAAAATTTCTTGCACCTTTTTCTCAATCAGCTGACATCAACCCCTTTGTAGGGAGCATCCTGAGTTGGGTGAAGCTTTGGGCAGTTCCACTTCTTGAAGTAATTAATTTTTGCACACAAATAGCATTGTTATAATCAAAATTTATGTGTTGTTATTGTATGATTGTTATGGTAAATCAAGATGCCCCTGGGCTCTGACAGAATAGCTGTCACCAAACAGGTATAAATGATGCTTTCTATAAAAGGGTGAAAAATCAACACTCACCAAAACTGCAAATCTCCTCAGATGGTGTAAGGATACTGCTGAAATAATAAATATTTGTGTTTTGCCTGCTTTCTTTGTTACCTCAGGTAAGTGTTTTTAATGGACTGGCTCAAAACCCCACCTCATGTTCCAGAACCTCACCATTCCCATTCCATAACACTTTGTGTGCCCTTGTGTCCTGTGGTGGCTGCAGGGCACTCTGTGAGCCCTGGGCAGAGCCAAGGACACACTCACGTGATTGTCAATTAGCTTGAAGTTCTCCATTTGGTCCCTAAAGAAAAGCAGAACTCTCATTTCTCCTGACATTGCACCAAAATTAAAGGAAGCTTATACAATGTCTAAACTTCAGCTGTGCTTCAACCCTGAGTATTCAGAACTCTTTTTTTTAAACTATTGTTTTATTTTTTAAAACCTAATTCAGAGCAGTTCCAACCTGCTGTTATTTGCCACTTCTTTAACAATTGGATGACAATCATCACTGCTACCTTCTGAGGAAGGACCCAGGTAGCAGAATATCAAGATCATTCATTAGAGAAAATAAATAAGTAAAAGCAAACTGAATAGAAATCCTCAGTGGGGCCAGGCAGAGCAAAAAGTAGGAGTAGCTCAGTCTCCTTAGTTACATTCTGCATTCTCACAGTTTCTTTCAGTTTCCCTATTATTATGGAACAAAAGAGTTATTTTAAACACTTCTGAGAACATGGCATAAAATTAGCAAAACTGTGTTAGTCTGCAGAGAATATAATTGACAAGGTTTTAAGGTAAGGAGAGCTGGTTCTGGAGTCTGTGTCAAACAGCAAAGTCCATGCTCTGAATTTATAACTGACCCAGCCATGGAATTCCTGAATTCCAGTTTTGGGGAGGGTCCTGTGTGAGATGGGTCAAGGACAGTTAATTCAGAATTGTGAGAGACTTTGGAAGTCACTTCAAAATCCTCTGGGAAAATCCATTGCTGTGTAAGGGAAGGAGCAGAGTGTGAAGGGCCAGAGCTGTCCTGGGTGTGTTCCTGGGATGTTACAATGTTCTAATCACATCTCTTATATGATTGTCTGGGAATATTTTGTCCTCAACAGAGGCAGAATTGGAGCAGGACACACTGGGCTCCATGTCCTTAAAAAGGCATTATCTCCAGTCCTGTTTCCTCACAAATTCTAATCTGGTTTTCTCACAAATTGTGGCTGGAGGTGCTTTCATTTCCAGGGAAAAACCTTGCTCCTATTCCTTTGTGACCCATTTAAAAAGAATCAGTGCCACAGGTACCTGTCACTTAACAATAATACAAATTTATTCCTGGTTCCAATGTTTGGCAGAACTTGTAGCATTTTCCACAGCCAAAAAAATACAAATACTGTTGTCTTAGACACAGGAAGCTGATGCAGAGGAATGTGAAATTTTTTACCACCAACACCCAGCACTTCATGGAAAGAAGGGAGATGAAATGTTGGGGCTGCTTGAACCTGGATCTGCTGATCCTCACAGCCAGCACCTGGTTTTATACTGTGATACAATCCTACAGTGACACAAATACAGAATTTTGTAATCTCTGTGGGTACTTGTTCAACAAAACACAAAACTCTGCTGGGAGTGCTCTGTTCTGAACTTTTCTTTTTTTTATCTTCCAACTTAGAAGCATAAACAGGTGTCTCAAGGTTGGTCTGAGCATGTTTATGCACTTACCAAACACCAGTTCTCCATTTTTTTTCATTCTATTTAAACAAATCCATCTTGAGAGAGCCAAAAGAATAGCTTTGAGTGTTTTTTTCCTAGAATCAGAAATGTATCAGAGCTCTTTTCCATGTGCTGGGGATTATTCTGCTTTTCCTTTGTACTCAGGTATTTATTGAGTTTACATTTTTGCTGTACCTTTAAACTTGCAAGCTGTAGCTTGGCTTTTAAAAGTCCTGTGTTGCTCTTGGAAAATAATATAATAGCAACAAAGGGAATTGTTATAATCATCTAGAAATCAGATTCTGCATTGTGAGTTTACAGAATCTATAAACACACCCAACTAATTACACACGTGCAGGTCTTCCTTTCAGTAGGTAACACTTGGGTTGTGTGAGGGCTGATCAGGCAGTTTGAGTAAAAGCTTAAAGCCTCATATTTCTCCATTTAAATCCTCATATTTCCCCATTTAAAGCCTCATATTCCCCATTTAAAGCCTCACATTTCCCCATTTAAAGGGACTTTCCTCAAGGGGTTCATTGAGCAGCAAACAGAAAAACAACTGGGACCGAGGAGATGCTGGGAGTTTAGAATGCACATTGAGAATTCAGCCTGGCTACTGAACTTTCCATGGTGTCAGACATAGCAGATTTGTGGTGAAGGTTGAAATGCCTTCAAAGACAAGAGGGAATTTGCTCACCTTGCTGTGTGTCAGACTCCCATGGAGCTTCCATCCCATCCTTCCATCCCTGGAGGAGCAGGGTGGGAAAGGGGCACAGCTGTGTGTCCTGAGGAGGCTGCTCCCAACCATTCCTGCTCTCTCCAGGAGCCTGACCTGCAGCTGAAGGGGAACTTCAGTGCTGCTGCAAGATTCCAGAATCCAGAAAGCAAAAATGCAGCCGTAAAACAAAAATATTCATGGTCAGGGAACTTCACCAGTGTCCTTGGAGAATCCCTGTGAAGTCAAACAAAGCCTCATTGCCATGAGAAGGTTGGAGAGTTCAGTGGGCATTAATGGAATAGCAGTAGGTAATAAAATGAGTAGGTTCAGTGATGGTTACATCCCATACTCCAAAATTAAGTATTTATTTGGGAAAAAAGCAAAACACAATTCAATTGCTGCTCAGAATGAAGGAACTTGCAGCCAGGTTCTACTCATGTCCTTTGAGTGAGGGGCTGGGCTGGATTCTACATGTACAAAAAGAGAATTTTCCTGTGACCTGCGGGATCTGTCACAGTAAATATCCCAAATCTCAAACCATTTGTCAGCAATTCTGTGAAACCTTTCCTTGGGAGGACCTGTTACAGAGAACATGCTTAAAATTCATGTTTCAAATCAGCAAAACAAAACTTTATACATAAAGTGTGACATCTCTCTATCACTGCTCAGGAGAACTGACAAAGTACAAACAGCCAGCACAGTTGGATTTTCAGAGATTGAATGAATGAATGTTTTAGTAAATAAACAGCACATGAAATTTAGTTTTTATACAAAGACAATTACATATAGTGGAAAAAAATAAGCCCTTCTACATGTATAGTTTTGCTAGTCAAGCCAAAATATTTATTGAAGAAATAATTTTGATGGGAAATATTTTTCTAAACCTTAAAACACAAACAAGTCTAGACTGAGAAGTTGCAAAGAGTCCAGAAATACATTAAAAAATAGATACTCAAAGTAACATAAACCACCCCCTTTCCCTAATGATAACATTATCATGAACAAGGAAGAAAACCCATAAAAACCCAGTGTTCTCTAAAAACCTTTAACTTTTCCCTCACTGAACAATCCAGTGTCAGGCCTGGAATAAAACCTACTTGTAGGTGATTATTTTGTGTGTTGAGAGGTGATGCCTGATTAGAGACATTTCCACTCAGGAGCTGTCACAGCTGGAAATCAGCTCTTCCCTTTCTGCTGCTGTTGTGCCAATCCCATAACACACAAAGGCCTTTGGGTTTCTGTGATTTCTGCCACACTGCTGCCAGTAGGGATTTGCAGCAGAATTATTTTTATTTCTTTATTTTGTAAATTTTGCATTTGCAGCAGAAAAATCTGGATTTCAGGTTAGGAGTCCAGGACTGCAAGTAACTTAAATTCCCCTCTTACCTCAGCTTGGGAACATCCTAGAAAAGACCCAGCATTATCAATGTACTATTCAGCATTAGCTAAAATAGACAGAAAGACAAATTTGAGTAAATGGACTTACAGCAGGATTTCAAATCTCTTAGATTACTTAGAGTACTTCAAAGAATAGTTTTGTTTCCTTTGAATTTAATATTTCAAAATAATGGAATGGTTTCAATTCTTCACACTTCCACCTTTTATTTATTTTTCCCCTATGGATTATGGGCTACCATCACAGCATACCTACAAATAGTTTCATTTGTTAGGGATTCAAAAAGAACCCCTTAGAGAAAAAACAAACCTTGAAAAACAGTTGATCTCAGTACCATCTTCCAGTATTAGAAATATAATACCCAAATGCACTTCTTACTATTTAAAACATGTTTAGAGTTCCATTTATTTTTATGATCAGATGAGTCAATCTCAATTTTTTCTTCTCCCTATAGTTCCATATTGGGGTTTAAATCCTTGTAACAAATGTAATAGGAATAAAGATGAATGACATTTTCAGTACTTTTAATAAAACCTCTTTCCACTGCCAAAATTAATGTTGGAGTCAAAGCTAAAAGCACTCTGTGGTTTCCTGATGTGCAGCAGTCAGCAGAAATGCATCCAGAGGCATCATCCCCCTTTGGCATTTGTAACTGATGCTACTCCTGTTTATTATTTATTAATCTCTCACTTTGAGGGACTGAAACCCAAGGACTCTTTTCTGTTTGGTTGGATGAAAATGCAGGTGAGTCGTGGGGTTTAACCCCTTCCTGCTGCCCAGGCAGCAAACTTCACATCAGCTTCCAGGTGTGATGCTGTTCACATTTTTCCTGGCTTAGTTTGAGGCTCAGACTGGGCAATTGAACCGCCTGACCCTCGGCCTGAAGTCTAGCAGGCTGTCCTTAAAGGACAAGATAAAAATCTAGAAAGTGGAATTAGCCTGTTATAATTTGTGATAATTTAGGCATTGACTGGATCCAAAGCGCCTTTTCCACAGATTTTCTTACTTTGTAATTGTAGCAAAGGTCCATGATGGCTGAATTTCTGCCTTTGGTTGGTGCTCAGTGTCACCAGCAGGAGTCTGACTGTGGAGATGGTTTCAGTGTCACTGGGAGTGTCACCCTTGTGGATCATGTTTGCTGAGGGACTGGGTGCAGCCTCACGTGCAGGTACCAAACCCAGCTCAGCCACTGAGGAGATTTTGGGGTTGTGTTGTCACCCAGAGCCCCTGGGCTGTGCTGCCTGCCCTGAGCCCTTGGGCTGGAGGTGTTGGCCACAGACTCCAACCCCGCACTCCTGAGAGTTTGAGCGAGTTCCTGCTGTTCTGCATATAAGGAGGTGGAGGAAGGAAATCTGGAGAGGAAGCTCAACTTCCTGTGCCAGAGATTTTCTACTGGAGCCTTCCCTGAATTCAAGAATGTGCAGCCACAGCTTTGGATGTGAATCACTCAAACTCAGACATGCAGATTTGAAGAAAGACCCTTCCACATCCACACCTGTGGTTTGGGGCTCATAAAGAACAATCTGACTGAATTTTGGACCTGGCATTGCCTCTTCCATCCCCCACCCCATCTCCAGATGGATGAGAAACTCCTTTTATTTTAGTTTCATTTCTCTGAATGCTGGTTCAGCCTCAGAGGAGCCAGTTTGGGTGTCAGGATTAACCACAGGTCCGTGGGTAAATGGCTGCACAGAGTTACAAAGGGAAGAGGCACCAAGGAGCCAAAAGGAGCAGGGCTGATGACAAAAATGGGAGGGGACAGAAGAAGGGCTGTGTGTGACAGCCATCAGTTGATCAGACATGTGTACACACTTGCACTTTCATGATCTATAATTATAAATGGATGAAGAAGTCACCAAACTAATTCCATAGCTGCTCTAATTATCCTGATTTTGTTGTGCTAATTGCATTAATGTGTGTTACCTGGTATAATGAACATTAATTAAATCTTGGAGATTTTGGGGTGCAGGTTTTGTACCTAAAATAATGGGATATGTTAGGAAATCAAGAGGTAGGAATCAACGAGAAACTTTGAATTTTCATGACAATGATTCTGGCACAGCACTGAGCAGTGGGTTTGCAGCATCTCTAGCTACAATTCCCTTCAGATTTTTCATCAATAACCATTTTGATTAAAACCCGGGGGAGCAAGGCCAAGCTCTGATGAAACATGGTTTTGTTGTTGGTGACAGTGTGATAAACTAGAGAAAGGAAGGGAAATCTCTCTTCCTTCTCTGGCCTGGAGAAGCATTATTCCTTGTGTTCCTTTTTTAAATCCAGGCAATTTCCTGTGCTGCTAAAGCTTGGGCTCCCAAAGGAGGGGCATTTCTGCAGCACCTTCCACCCCAAAGCAGGAGGAATGTTGCATTTATTTCCCTGTTCCAGCAGCTCATCCACCTCTGATTAAAGAGTTGGTGCAGAGCAGAGAGGGGAGATTGATCTTGCTGCGATTTCACCTTGGCTCTCCCTTCCCGTGGGGCCACGCTGGGGTGGCCATGCTGGGGTGGCCTCTGTCACAGCTGTGGTGTCACAGCTGTGGTGTCACAGCCTCCCTCCCTGCTGTGGGAGCTGGTGCCATGGCAGTGCCAGCCCTGCAGTCCCCTGTGCCCAGGTGGCACCGCCACCAGCCAGGGCACAGGGACAGACACAGGGACAGGGGCAGCACCCACGGGTGCTTCACGCTCTGCTGTCTGCAGCTCCTCATTGCACAGGCAGGAGAAACCCCTTAAACATCACACTGGGATCCAGGGGAAATTCCTGGGTGAGCTGGACAAGCTGGAGAAAAGATGGAGTTAAATATTTGGATGATTAAGGCATCCAAGCTGACGTGTGAGAGAAGGATGAGCAAGCTGGGAGTCTTTGGCCTCAGGATGAGGTGGTGCAGGAGAGATCTATAAATGTGTACAAACACCTGGGGGAAAGGATAAAGAACACACAGGCAGGCTTTTCTCCCTGGGCACCAGCTTGCATGGTAAGAAGCAATAGGAACAATCCCAAATCCAGGAAATTCCACTCCAACAGTCCAAAATTCTCTGTTTTCACTGTGAGGGGGGTCAGACAGTAGAGCAGGTTGCCCAGAGGAGCAGTGAGTTCTGCATCCTTGGAGAATTCAGAGCCACAGTGGGCAGGGCCCAGGGAGCAGCAGGGCAGGACCAGGGGATGTCCAAAGGTCCCTTCCAGCCTCTGATGCTGGAATTGTTTACCCATGGAAAACAGAGGCAGACGCATTGAAACCTGCCGAGATGCCCAGGATGGTATCTGTGGTAGAGCTGGAGTCTGTCCCACTCCAGGATGTTTCTTGATTAAGAGATACCCCTACTCATTATCACCGATTTTTTCCTCATCGTTACAGTAGAAAATAACCCAACACACACTTTTTTATTTCCCAGATGCCCAAGCCATTTGAATTTCCGTGTTTTACAGCAGGTACTGTGGGCAAGTCTATATGCGAAATAAGTAAGGAATAAAAACGCAGCACGGTTTTTCCCTCCAAATAATCGCAGTAAATGTAATTGCTGTGTGTGTTGGCCTTGCAGCCTGCCCAGCCGACCTTCCCCGGGCCGCTCCGGCTCACTTCCCCCATCTGCTGGGAGCAGCAGCGCAGCCAAGGGCGGAGGAAACTCTCCAAACACACACGGAGTGCTTATTTGGGTTATCTTTATGGCCGTCTGCTTTGGCGGCTGATCACAGCTCGATTGCCTCCAGGTGACTTTTGTGCGGGCACGGCAGCTTCTCCCAGCCCAGCCCGGGCTGCCACAGCTCTGGGAGGGTTTGGGGACAGAAACCTTTCCAGCCCCGTGAGCTGAGCAAACCTTGCCTCTCCCCTAATGGGGAATGCTGGGATGAGGCACCTGAAGTCCAGGGGCTCTTTCTAAATCTCACCCTTTGCCCGAGTTTCTGCTCCAGATTCGCCCCTTAAGAGGGGGAGGGAGTGGGATTGGAGGATTTTTCCTGCACTTCATGTCCCACACAAAGTTCATCATGCTCTGACTGTACCTGCATTTCACTGTGACAGCACAGCCCACGCTCGGTGCATTCATCCTCCAGATCCTGTGCAAGAAAAGGCAGAGCTGAGTCCCTGTTCCACAGACCAGGCTCGGGGGGGAGGAAAAGGTGCCACTTTTCTGTGGCAGAAAAGTCACCAAAGTGGGTCCCCAGATCAGTGCTTGGACCTTGGGACTGCACCTCCTCACTTGCTGGAGGAAGTAGTTATGCCATAAACTCCTAGCATGGAAAGAAAAAAAATCAATTTTTTTCATCATCAGGCTCTTCTCCTTTGTTTCATTTTTGAGCTACTTGGGAAAGCAGGGGGAAAAAATGAGTAAAAATTAAGCACTTTAATACAAATTCAGGTTTGCAGATTCATTTCTAGGTTTGAAATAGAAATTGATTTTCTCCTTTCACCGAGTGTCCAAGGTGAGCTTTGTTATTTTTAAAAAAAATTGAAATATATTTGAAAGTCTGCATTCTTTTCTACAGGCCCCTTTTTCCTTCCAGTAAGATAAAAAAGATCAGCTCTGGCATTTTATATTCTAAATTTTGTCTGACCAGAACAAAATGTTTTCCCAGCAATGTGGGTTTGCACCTAAACCCTTTTTTTGCATTGAGTTTGACCTTAGGATGTAGAATTTCATAAAACATTTATTGTCTTCTCCAGTTTTTAGAGCACAATTCCCCTGTGATACTTTGTTTTCATCGTCGGCTCTGAGAAGGATTCCAAGGCTTCTCTCACAGTTTGAATTTTAATTGTGGGTGAAGGAAGGAACCTCTGCTACTTGCAGCAAATTAGGGAGTGTCTCCCTAAGCAAAGAGAGGTAAAGAGGATTAGGATCAGAACCAGGAGTATGAAGAGTGGCTGTGGCAGAGATACTCAGTTCCATAAATGAGCAGGTTTTGCAGTGTCCCACTCATCCATGCTGGCAGCAGCAGTGATCCTTTCCCCTCAAAATTCTGCAGCTGATAGAGACAAAATGAGTTAAAAACAAAGCAACCAAACCTGGGCTGTTTGAGGCAGACAAAGGCAGCTGCAAGGCAAACAAAGAAATGTTTTTCCTCTGTCCAGACCCCACTGATGGCTCGGGCTGGGTGCTGCAGGTTTACCACTAAACACTCTCCAAAGATTATAATGCATCAATTATCAAAGGCAGTCCAGAGGTACCACTTTACTGATATTGTTAACGAGCTTGGCTATAAAGGGATTTGCAGCCTGAGTTTCATGACAGAGCCAAGGTATAATTTGCTCTGGGCTATAAAGCCCATGAATTATTGAGAAAATTTACTTCCATGGCTGCATTTTCTCTCTGAGCACAAGTGCTCGTGCTGAGTGCATGTGTGAGAGCAGAGACAGTGATGGAGGCTCAGCCTCAGCAGTCCATCTCCCCAGCACAGGCTCTTTCACACAGCCAGCAAAGAACAGCGGAAAATAACTGACAAAATGATCATTCTGAACAAATGGGAGAAGAAAAATTGCACGCTGAACGGTGCCAAACTGAGGACCAAATAGAAATCACAATTAAAAATGCACTTTGGGTAATTACAGAGAGGGGCTTTTCCCTTAGAGATGTCACAAAGCTTGTGTGGATATAATCAGGCTTGAATAGATCCAGTGATGGTGACAGATCAGAATTCTGAGATCCTGCATCAGGCCAAGCCTTTACCCTGCTGTAGGACCAACCTCCCCCTGGTGTTCTTTTTAGAACTGCTTTCTTCTGGAAGAGAAGCTTTGGAATCACAAATTCTAAATCCATGTCCTGCTTCCCCTCCTTCCACTCTGCACACCCAGCTAACAACTTCTGAATCCACTGAACAATTCCAAACAAAGTGATAAAGAATTGTAGGTTTCAAAAATGTGAAGTTCTACCTGTTCCATGAAACAGAAGCTGTGATGAGGGATCATCACAGATGATGAACAAAGATGAGGGATCTCCTCAACCCTCCATTGCAAGGACTCCAGCATGGCACCACCCTGGAGAAGGCCAGTCTCAAGAAAGACCTTAATAATTCCCTAACTATGAAGGTGACACAGCAAACTGAGCTGCATTTGTGTGCAGGGGAAAGTCTGCGTTCCTGAGGGCTGATGGGGCAGCAGCTGCTGTTAACAATTTCTGAATTAATGAGCTGGGTTACAAGGCAAGAGCCTGGGCAAAACACGAGATTTTCCCACCAGATTATGGCCTTATTCCTAGGAACTCACAGGCATTTGGGGTTTTCCTGGGTTTTTGCATCTCCTGTGACCAAGAGAACGGAGCCGGCAGGCGGGCAGGTCCCGTGCCAGCGCTGCCGGGGCACCGGGGCAGGGCAGGGAATCGGAGCCTGGCCATTCCCCTGCTCCATCCATCCAGCCCGGTCCCTTCCCTGCGGGCACAGCGGGCACCAGGGCACCAGGGCAGGGATTTGGAGCCTGGCGATTCCCCTGCTCCATCCATCCAGCCCCGCTCCCTTCCCTGCGGGCACAGCGGGCACCAGGGCAGGGAATCGGAGCCTGGAGATTCCCCTGCGGGCACAGCGAGCACCAGGGCACCAGGGCAGGGATTTGGAGCCTGGCGATTCCTCTGCTCCATCCATCCAGCCCGCTCCCTTCCCTGCGGGCACAGCGAGCACCAGGGCACCAGGGCAGGGATTTGGAGCCTGGCGATTCCCCTGCCCCGGTCCCTTCCCTGCAGGCGCAGGAGCAGGCAGGGACTGCCCTCTTGTGTCAGTCACGCTTCTCTCACTCGCCTGGCTTTGAATTCCCGTCTGTTTGTGAGTGAGCGCTCAGCCATTTCCCTCCAGCACTAATTCCTTCTTCGGAAGGGCAGAGGCTTCGTTCTGAGTGCTGTGGAAAAGTTCAATAAATAAAAATGCATCTGCTGCGTTCATGACTTGGAGACATCCAGAGCTGGGCATACATTGCCCTTCCAGGCAGAGACATCCAAACATTTACCCTGGTTATGCCCAGCCTCCATCTTGACACAGATAAGGAAAGCAGAGGAAAGAATAAAACAGCAGAAATGTAATGAAGGATGACAGAGAGGAGACACAAGAGAAGCAGATTTGTTGCACCAGTCAGCCCTCACAGTAAGTTACATGCAAGTTAAAAATAGAATTGACCCTTCCCTGGGGAGCCAGACTCATGGACAGCTCACACATGACTCTGCAGCAGCATCCTGGGCCTGTGGCTGCCAGAGATCTTCATCTTTAAATCATTAGTGCTCATTTCCAGGGCAGTTCTTGCAGTAATGGTTGTCAGAGAATAACAGTGTTCTAAAAGCTGTGCAGGCTTTTGTGCCCACCACTTCTCCTGCCTGTTAATGACAGACACCTAAATTTATGCTACATTCACTAATAGCAGCGAGTGCTCAGGCTGTGCTTGCTGCTCTTACCCAGAGCAATGAGCCACCCTGGCAATTGCTCATGTTCCTAAAGCAGCCAGATTAGCACCTTGCTGAAGTGGATTCAAAGAAAATCACTGCTCAGGAGTGGACAAAATTTGGACCATTTGGAATATGGAAGAGCAAGGGAAAAAGCTGGCATTAAAACCCTGCCTCTGGAGCCCATGTTTTTGTCTGGGCTGCCACTGCTGTAATCAGCTCCAAGCTCCCAGCTCTAAAATGATGCTCAGCAGTTATCCCTCTGTCAGTACTTCACAAAGAACCATCCCTAAGAACATTTTCTTTGAGCTTTTGCCCAGCCTGTACTGTGGTGTTTGTATCTCTGGGTGGCTCAGCACAGGCATGTTTTGTATCACCCTGCTCATTCCTGAGCTTGTCCATGTGCTGAACTGGTAAAAGCTGCCAGGAACCTGGGATTTCTCTTTCCTGTGCTGCCTGAGACCCTGACACCTGAGCAGATCACAAAATATAAAGGTATCTCTGAAATATTTGATGAATATTTGAAACACATCAAAAATACTGAACCATGTGTGCAGGTGTCTCTTTGGAATTCATGTGTACTTTATCTGGAAAAATTAAATAGCAAAGGGAACGACCTGCAAGGCAACACATCTTGAGAATAGAAATGGAAAGATTTATAGAAACTCAAAACCAATCCCTTGGGGTCTCATGACCACCAGCAGCACAGAAGTGTCTGTGTCTCATCTGCCTCATTCCCTTGGTGCAGCTGTGGAACAGCACAAAGCATTTCCCTCCATGTTCTCCTGTCCTGGCATCTTCCTGCTCCTGGAGGAACATGAGCAGCTCTTTGTCCTCAGCAGCTTCCTGGGCACTTGGTGTTCCCAAAGGAAGAGAAACCACAGAGGCTGCTCAGTGTCACTGGCTGGGATTCCCCCTTCAACTCCAGCTTGGGAAACTTCAGTTCTAGTACAACAGCTTCCTGTTTGTGCTGCTCTGAGTGTATTCCCAAGGTGGCAAAACTCTCCTAATCTTTTTTATTGCTGGACACAAGGAGCAATTTTTTTATCAGAAGATGAACACTCATTCATGTCCCACTTTTACAGGCATTTTTAAACTGTTGCCCTTTTACCTCATTTCATATCCTTGAAGAAGCTTTACCAGGGGATTAGAGCAGTCACAGAAAACATTTCTTCTGACAGATCATTACAAGGGCATGAGAAGAAATATCTTTCCATCATAACCTACTTAGAAACCCAAACTCTTCATGTCTTCTTTAACTCTTACAGTCCTTCCCTTGCTTTTCTCCCCTTCTGAACTGAGTCAGACCTGTGGCTGTTCTTTCGTGGCATCTTCTGAATCTTCTGAATTTGCCTGTGTTGCTGGATCTCTGCTGATTGTGTCAGGTGGGGACTGGCTGGGGTTCAGCCCACGTGGTGTCACCTGTTCTGGGATGTCATCGAGTTTCTGGTTTGTCCGTGCCACTTGCTTTCCCATTTGAACAGCTTCATCATAGGAAGGTGGCAGGTCCATGGCATAGAGGCTGTAAGCTGGAGGGGACACAGTGTTCTTATCCATATCCACAAACACCAAGGGAATCTGGACACTTGGAGGGTACTGCCATGAGCTGTATGCTGTGAGGAAAAATAATTTAAAATAAAAATTAAACACCTGCATGGGACACTGATATATGAAGGACTATTTCTCCAGGAAGTTACAGACTTTTGTTTTCAGAATGAACGCACTGTATACTAAAGCTGTCCATGTAATGTCACTCCTGATCTTCAGTATCACTCACTGTCACCCTGATCCCTCCCTTCACCTCTTGTGCCCCCCCTGTGGGGCTGGAATTGTTCTGGGAGCTCACTGGGAATTGCTGGAGCTCACTGGGAATTGCTGTTCCTGCAGGGCTGGACAGAGCCCCAGGCACAGGCTGAGGAGCTCAGGCTGAGGAGCACAGGGTGAGGAGCTCAGGCTGAGGAGCTCAGGCTGAGGAGCTCAGGCTGAGGAGCACAGGCTGAGGAGCTCAGGCTGAGGAGCACAGGCTGAGGAGCACAGGCTGAGGAGCACAGGCTGAGGAGCAGGTTACTCCTGGGATACTCACAGGTCACTGTGCTGTGGGCAGTGCTGTCACTGTCAATGCCGATCACGGCCAGGTCGCAGGGGTGCCGAGGGAAGGGCTCCACTGGGATCCTTTTCTTCCTGCAGCAGAACCTGACACAGCTCGCTGAGACCCCGCAGAGCAGGAGCAGGAACACCAGCAGCAAGATCAGCCTGAAAGAGGGAGGGGGAACACCTCCAGAGCACTGCTTATGTTTTACTGCTTCTCAACCACAATATCATTTCAAAATGGTCAGAACACAGGGCAAGCCTCCTTTAGTTGTGAATGGGGGCTGGATCCTGGGTTAGAAAGTTGGATCACAAACTCTCAGTCATGAGCTGAAGAATTACTGCCCAGCAGTACAGCCTGTTCTGGCTCACAGGTGCTGAAACATTTCACTGTTTTGGGTTATTTTCAACTTCTGTGCAGGGAGAATGGCTCTGCTTTCCACAGCAAGAGAGGGTTTGTACTTGGAGGGAAGTACAAGCACAAACTTTCACAAGTCTAGGGCCTCTCTTTATAAATGAACATGGAAATGATATTATATTAAATTATATTTATGCCTTGAAAACACAATTCTATCTGTAGCTATTGCTTAAGGAAGTTTATAATTTAACAATTTACAATGTACCTAGACTGATATACCTGTGTTTCAGGTTCTCCACTAAAACTCCACCTGCCCACCTCTCAGTTTCTCAATCCAACTCCCTCTTTTCCTGGAGGCTTTTAGAAGCCTTCTCAATCTATTTTTGGTAACTGTGTATTTTTAAAGAGCTCTGTGTATCAACCAAAACTGCTCCACACTGAAGGAGGTGAAGGAACCAACTCCCTCTGTGTGCTCAGAGCCAATGTATGGACAGAGTGCCAACCATGCAAACAATGTCAGGGCACCTGGACCAGGTGTGAGATGAATCCTGTTGGGAATCCCCTCTCTGGTCCCAGTTTGCCCCTCCCTGCAGGCCGTGCTCAGCTCTGTGCCCAGCAGAGGGACAGTCCCTGTCCCTGTCCCTGTCCCATAGAAGGGGGTGAGCCGGGGATGGGGCAGGGCCAGGGCCCAGCAAATCCCTCTGGAGCTGCCCTGTGAGAGCAGCCAATGGCCAGCAGGGCTCTGGCTATTTAGGAAGAACAAACAAGCCCTGGAGTTCAACTCCAGAGCACTCAGAAGGGAAAGATGACACAGCCCTCGGTGAATGCTGGTCCCCACCTGACACCCAATCTCCCCTGGCCTCGTCCAGTCCATTCCTCTGCAAACAGAGAAACCCTTCCCTGATCCTGCCTGAGTGAAGCCTCTCCACTGCCCCGCTCCAAGGGCTGCTCATAAAAACCTCCAAAGGGTTCTGGGTTAGGAAGATTAAAAGCCAACTTACCAGACATACCACAGACTGGTCCAATCAGACATGTTCTGAGGGCATCTGTGAAGGAAGGCAGATGATTCACTGATTAAACAGTGCATGTATGACAGGGAATGCACTTCCCTGGGGTGGAAAAGGGAAAGCACTCAGTGAGAGTATGGAGCAAAACCACCTTAGATTGTTCTTCATGGTTGTACCTTTACTCCAGATGAGAACATGCAAACAATCCCACTGTAAAAGTTGGTTCTGAATCAATAAATGTTTTATTGAGCGGTGCTTTACTCTGGCTTGGGAGAGAGAATGACTCGTGCAGGATTCCCAAAAAGCCAAATCAGTGTTATTTAAAGGTAACTGAGATGAGGTGCCTCATACCAGAGGCCTGTCTGGAAATGCTGGTCTGGACAACTGCCTGTGTCCCCCAGATATTTTAAAGTTATTTTTCCATAGCTCCAGTGCAGCCAGAAATGGCTTTTTTCAGCTCTGGTGCAGCACAAAGGAGGAGAACAGCTCCTGTGCCATTTCAGCAGGGTTGTGTGTGCTGAGCCTCCTGTGGGATTTCCTGTGCCAGAACGGTGGCTGTGACCACAGCACAGGCTCTGCAAACTGGGCACCAGTGACACTGGGAGTGGTCTTGGGAGAGAACCGCTCACCTCAGTCCACAGAGCAAGGGCAGCCAAGTGAATTTAAAAGTTGCTGACTGTCTTAGAGATCAGAAAAGAAGCCGTAAGGGATGGCCATGAGCAAGTCACCGTTCTGCTGTGGGAATGTCACTTGGTCCCGGTGGGAAGGGTTTGGGAACAGGCAGTGGTTACTCACCGGGCAGAGCTGTCACAGCTGTTCCCAGAGCAGAGCGATGCCCGGGGAAGGGGCAGTTTGGATCAGCAGGTGCCCACAGGAGAAGTTCCCCGTCCCTGCTGCCCGTGCCCCGAGGCTCCGGCTGGGGCGAGCGTCCGAGAGCGCCGGGAGCCACCGCTGCTGCTTCAAGGACACGCGGCCGGCGCTGAAAGGGGACACCGAGCCCTGGGCCGGCCCGGGCTGGGCAGCGCAATAAATAACCGGGACCGTCCGGGGGGGCAGAGCCCGGACAGGGCACGGCGGGACCGGGCAGCGCCGCCCCCCGGGCCCCGCGGCCCCGACTGATCCGCCCGCCCGCGGGAGGGGACGGGGCCGGGCGGGGCAGAGCGGCCCGGGTACCCCGGGATGCCCCTGGCTCTGTCCCTGCCCCAGTCCCAGCCCCTGTCCCAGTCCCAGCCCCTGTCCCTGTCTCTGTCCCAGTTCCTGCTCCTGCTCCTGTCCCTGTCCCTGTCCCTGCCCCTGTCCCTGCCTCTGTCTCTGTCCCTGTCCCTGCCCCTGCCCCTGCCCCAGTCCCAGCCCCTGTCCCTGTCTCTGTCTCTGTCCCAGTTCCTGCTCCTGCTCCTGTCCCTGCCCCTGTCCCTGGCTCTGTCCCTGCCTCTGTCTCTGTCCCTGTCCCTGTCCCTGCACCTGCCCCATCCCCTGTCCCTATCCCTGTCCCTGTCCCTGTCCCTGTCCCTGCTCCATCCCCTGCCCCTGCCCCTGCCCAGCCCCTGCCTGCCCAGACCAGGAGGGGGTACAGGGGACAGCTCCTCTTGCAGAGATTTCCCTGGAGCGTTTCAGGACTGCACTCGAAGCTCTCACCAGACCAGAACCCATCGATGTGCAGCCCCTGGACACACCCTGAGCCTCTGCTGTGTCAGAGGGACTTGAAGGAGAAATAAAGGAATGAGAAACCTGGTATGAAATATATGAGTTAGAAACAAATGTTTAGAAGAACAGTCCCTTCTAAAACCAGCCTTTTTAGCACGTGGAACACGACTGAAAAGGTGTCAACGGCTCTTTAGGCTTGCTGTGCTCCAGGCTATTTGAGATGTAGAAATTCCTTATCTCCACCCACGAGCCTTTGTTGTGTTCTCCTCCCTGTCCAGCTGCAGAGGGCAGGGATGGAGTGGCTTTGGTGGCCCCTGGGGTCCCGTCAGGGCCAGCCCAGCACAGTCCCGGGGCAGCCACTCCCTGGGGAGCCCGACGGACACAATGCCTGGGAAGCACCAGGTGATGTTCCCTACTCTGGATCCCTAGAACTGATGCCTGGTGTTTCCAGGCTCACAATGGCATGTGACAAAGTGACTGCAGTGTTTTCCTCCAGCACTGCTCAGGGTCATGGGGCCATTGCTCATTTAGGAAAACCGGTGCTCATACGTGTGAAGAAATAGCTGAAGTCACTTCTGGAGAAGCAGAACATGAATTAATAAATGTGTGTGACACCAGTGCTTGCTTTCTCACTCTGCTTTACAAATGAGCTGGGTTTGCCCTCAAGCATTAATAAGATCATACATGGGGGTGTGAATTGCTCATTAAACCAGAACTGCATCAGTGCCATGAAGTTCATGTCGGCTTTCAGATCCAAATCTGGAAGCACGAGTTTGTATCCAGGGACCCAAGAGTGGTCACAGTTGCAAAACTCAGTTTGATACAGAATGGTCACAAGTGCAGTTAGAGGAGCAGAAAACTTCAACTTCCAGGAAATGAAGAAATACTTCTGAGGTTACATTTTCCATATTGTCCTCACAACAACAGCTCCATTCCTACTGGAGTCCTGTGACATGGAAACAGAAGCACCAGGTTCCATGTTTGGAGTCCCCTGGCAGTTTTAATGCCCAGGGTGCTACAACTGTGCATAACCCACTCTGGAAGCACAGAACTGAACAGGGCTGGTGCCCTTCCAAGAGATGAACTTGCAGGAGCTGTGCTGAGCTTCTGCTGGGCACTGGGACTGGCACTGATCCATGCCAGGGGAACACACCAGCACTCTCTGTGTGCTCAGGGAATTCCCTACAGACCCACTCACTACTCCTGGACCAGCTCCATGTGCCTGAGCTACCAGGGAATTGTTTGCATCTTCAGCTGTCCCAGTCAATTTTCTGTTCATTGGAAAAATATCAAGAAGCTGTTGCACATAACACACATTGTACATAAGAATTGTGCGGGCAGGAGCATCCTCACAGAATTCCTACATTTTCAGTAAACTGAAGGTGTGAATCTCTGGCCATTGCAGGTTTGCATCATGACAGTTCTAACTGTGGTAGCTCAATGGAATGGCAGTGAAACACCCAGGGTTACACTTTGCAGACACATTTTGCACACCCAGGGTTACATTTTGCAGACACATTTTGCACACCCAGGGTTACATTTTGCAGACACAGTAACTGCCTTTGCTTTTGGAACTGCAGTGGTGTCCCAGGTGAGGCAGCACAGTCTGCTCACATTCCCATGGCTCTGCTTTTCCACATCAGACAATTTGTTTTCCCTTCCACATCAGCCTGTGTCTCATTGCTGAGTGCTGCCCCATGTGAGAGCTGGCACTTCACCCTCTGTGTCCCCAAAGAACAAATCCAAGAGAGGGAACCCCAATCCTGAGCAGCCATTGTGCCCCAAGAATGATCACTTTCGAGGACAAGCTAAAACACCCAGGTTTTCTCTTATGAAAGGGACTGAAACCTGTTCAGATTTCCATAAGTGCTTTACAGAACGTCAGCTGGAGTTTACAGGGAGAGTTTACTTTATTTTCAGTCCTCCAGAAATAACCACCTGTTCCTGTTATCCTGGTCCAACCTCCCCCGAGACAACAAACACATCCTGAATTTTAAACGAGGAGACTTTGACCAGAGAAACCCAGAACCTTCTGTTCACTTCCATCCTGTGAAAATATTGATCCAAGTTCTCCAGTCCCAGGAATGCAGGTACAGTGGGTGCCATCCCTGGGTACCAGTGGTGCCTTCAGCTGGTTGGTGGCAGCTGCTCCTTACCCAGCCCAACCCCGTGAGGGCACCAGTGTCACTCTCTTCACAGCATTCTTAAATTTTTTACTTCTTTTCATCCTCTGGATGCTTTTTCTCAGTACCTGACCTCTGTGAAGTGGAAGATTGCTAAGACAGGGGTGTTGTTTCCTGGTAAATGTTACACTTATTTTCAGCACTCTGCATGGTTATCATAACCAGAGTCTGGAGTCTGATTTGTTGTCAGCCATCACTTTTTGGTTTCCAGGAGTGAAATCTGAAGGATCCTCACACAATGGATGCCCACAAATGCCTGAAGTAGCTCCTCCAGTCCCACGGGCTGTGCCCTTCCTTGCTCACAGTGGCTGTGGAGTGAGCAGTGCTGTGAGCAGTGCTGTGAGTGCCTGTGGGGGCATTTACTCACCCTTTTGGGGCTGCAGGGGAGCCAGCACACAGAGCCCTTTGTGCCAGCTCCAGGCCCAGCTGTGCCAGCAGCAGCACCCAGGGCCTCCAAGGAAGGCAGAGCTGTCCCTGGCTGGCACTGCCACCCCCAGTGCTGCCAGCCCAGGACACTGGGACTGCTTCAGCATCTGCAGTCTTTAGACTGAGGAGTTAAGTGACTCCATGGGCACTTGAGCCATTATTAAATAGAACACATCTCAATGGATCAAACACTGGCTGGAAAAACAAGGAACCCCCTCTTCACCCCCACAAACCTCCTCTGTCAGAGGGGGAGCCTGGTTTAAATGTTCCTTGTGACAATTGCTCCCGTGCTGGTTCCTCGTTACCACAGGGATATTTACAAATAACGTTTCTATTTTCTGATTGCATCATCTGAGTCAGGGATCTGACAGCCAGGGCCAAAGGGCAGCACGCCCTCAGAGTGCTGGGGAGGGAACTTTGCCACAGACTGCCTGTGACTCAGGAAAGAGTGTGATAAGAGGTGCACAGGATTATCCTGTGTCTGATGGCTGCTGCCTTCCTGCTCCCTCCATCCTCCAGCTCTGCTTCCTGACAGAAGTTGCACCTGCAGGGCACTCTGGCTTCCCCAGAACAGCAGGATTCTGCTCTCACCCAGAATTCAGCAGAAGGCAAACATAGAAATACAAAGTTCCTGGACAGCCAGGATGTCTGGCAAGTGTCTGCCCATATCCAGGGAACAGCACAGGAATATTCCCCCCTGACCTCCTGTTACCAGGCACATTTGACTGAACCTTGTAAAAGTGACTCCCCAAATGATTTGGAGGAGGCTTGAATAAGAAACTTTATTCTGGTCTTAAAAAAAGTTAAGGCTTTTCCAAATCCTACAAAAAGCATCTGAAATTGGATAAAGATAGAAACTCACTGATGTGGATGTAAAGCAGACATTCCTCCTGGTGGGATGACTTTGGGAGACTTAGGATCAACAGCTGCTGGGGGCCCTCAGGAATTCTTTCCTCTAACACAAAATTATTGTCACAGAGTCAGCCGGAAAATTAAGCTACTGACACCGGAGTTTACAGAGAACTTTGGGTGAAACTGAGCAGAAATGTTACATGGCCCTTCCTTCCCATGTCCCTGCTGCCCTCACTTATTTGCAACAACCTCAAAATCCTCCCATGTTCCACCAGAGATCTCCCAGGAATGGAACCTCCATCTTCTTCCATTTGCCTGATCCCTCAGGCAGTGGGAGCAGCTGCAGACACCACTCTGGCCATGAGCAGGACTCGGTAGCATTCTGTGATGTCCCCTTTCACAGTCAGCAGGGCTGACACCAGAGGGGGGTCACTGGTCTGCAGAGAGAACCACACAGAAACCAGCCTGGTCTTGTGGACACAGGGGACACGAGTGGATCACCTTCAAACTCTGTGTTTCACATCTTGGTGTTCAGGTACCAGTTATAGCTACAGGTGACAGCTACAGCCACTGTGCTGGCTCCTCTCTGTCCCCAAGGGATGCCCATGCTGCAGCCAGTGAGGTGTGACAGTGACTCAGCACTGTGTCCCCACAGAGACTGTCCCCACGTCACTGCCATGGCAGCTGGGCACAGCAGCCAGCCCAGAGCTCCCAGGGAGGGCTGGGAGGAAATCCTGTCAGCCCCCAGTGAGTGCTCAGGGTTGAGCAAGAGCAGGGTTACCAAGGGGCACCATGCAGGCTGGATTCATCCTGCCAGGAACTCTGCTGCCTCTTCTTGCTCTGATGGCAGAAAACTTTTAATTTTGGAACCAGCTAGCTACTCATTGTGTCATCCCACACACAGGGAGTCAATGCCCCCATGCTCCATGAATGCCGAAGGAGGTGAATCAGGGCAACCACAGCCCCATGGAGCTGTTGGGACATCACACCCAACCTCTACAAGGCAGAAGTAGCAGATACAGGGCAGTAGAAGGGAAATGGGGCATGAACCAGGAGCCCTGTGTGACACCCATCAGGAGCCCTGTGTGACACCCATCAGGAGCCCTGTGTGACACCCATCAGGAGCCCTGTGTGACACCCATCAGGAGCACTGTGTGACACCCATCAGGAGAACTGTGCGACACCCATCAGGAGCCCTGAGTGACACCTGCCAGGATCTTTGTGTGACACCCTCCAAGAGCTTTGTGTCACACCCCAATAGGAGCCTGGTGTGACACCCTCCAGGAGCCCTGTGTCACCTCTCCAGGAGCTTTGTGTGACACCCTCCCGGAGCCCTGCGTGACATCTGCCAGGAGCTTTGTGTGACACCCTCCAGGAGCCCTGTGTGACATCCCACCAGGAACTTTGTGTGACACCCTCCCGGAGCCCCGTGTGCCACAGCGGTGTCGCAGGCTCACCTGCAGGTCGGCAGGTGGCACCCACGAGACGCCGATGCGCTTGAGCTGCCCGCGCTCCAGGGCTCCCTTGGCTCCGTCCAGCTCGAACCCTGCCCGCCGCAGCTCGGGGCCGCTGTCCAGGCTGAACTCCACGCTCTGGCACGGACACACAAATTCAATTTGCTGCTGACTTAGTATGATAATGCTAATTCCTTATATTAGCCCCTGAAAAATAAGCTTTTCAAACACTGTGCTTTTATAATGTCAAACGCATTAGAAACTCTGAAAGCTGCTTTTTAAAATTTATGAATTTGTGAATTTTGGACAGAAAGAATAAGCAGCCCTTTTTATGAGTTTCTGAATTTTGGACAGAAAGAAGGAGCAGCCCTTTGCACACTGTCAGGATCCCACCCAGCACCTGGCACAAACCTGCAGGTTTTATTTCCCTCACCTTCTTGGCTGCCAGCTGAGGACTTTGAATGGCCCCCACGGTGATCTCTGCCCTGGCTGGCTCTGCTGAGCCCTCCACAAACTCCAGGAGCAGGAGAAGGGACCTCACTGCTTCTTGTGGCCCTAAACAAACTGCAAGCAGGTCAGCTCTGAGACAGGCAAACTGAGCCTTTGGCCTTTTGGAACCAGCAGAAACTGCAGCAGGATGGGTCAAAACAAGGTGATGTGGTATCTCAGGAGCTGGCACAGACAAAGAGATCCTTTCACAGAGTTAGTGAGGAATTAAAGAAAAGGAGGGTTTGGATAATTTGCAATTGCAAACTGCAATTATTACTTGTTTATCAAGTTCCAGGCTGGTTTTCTAGCCCATGGCACACAGCTCTGTGTACTTTATTCCTACTTATGTGTGTGTGCCTGCACTTATTTACAGCTCAGAAGTCAGGAGCTGTTTGCATCCTGTCCCATGAAATTAAGGAAGAGTAACTTCAAACCCTCAGAAGTTTCATAACAGGACAAACAGGAGGATCCAGGATATGTGATTATATATGAAATAATTTCTTAAACATTTAATACACCTCAGAGAAGTGGTAGAAAGCAAATGCATCTCAATTCTTCATAGTAGTATTACATTATAATCATTTTTTCAAAGAAGCTGCAGAGGTAGAAGATCATCATTAAGACAAAACTGCATTCAAATGAAGAGAAGAACTTTCCTTAAGAGAAACTTTCGTGGATTTTTTTGTGTATGATGAATCTATGCTGTAACATAATGATTATTTTTTCTGATTCTGGAAAAATTGCCTTAAATTTCCTTTTCTCTTAAAGAAAGAGGAACACTCCCATGTCTGATCCCTCCCTGTTCCATAACAAACAGTGCTGGCACTTTACCTTTTCCCAGGGCTTCCTGTGGTGCCACAGGTGGGGTCACAGCCAAGGACTCCACGGGCACATCCAGGGGCTCTCCCCCCTCCACAAACATGAGGTGATCCCGGGCTGCTCCCTTCAGCTGGACCTCGTGGGCTGTGTGCTGGGTGAGACAGGAAATCCTGGCTGCAGGTGACAGCTCGGTCACCTGAACGACGCTGGCACCGGGGCCAGCAGCACCAGCAAATGGAGGTGGCATCACGGTGCCAGCGATCCTGGGCTCTGATGCAGGAGCTCTGCACCTCCCCTGGTTTGCCCACTCTGGCATTTCTGTTTAGAACAACCAGGGAATGTGCCTCAGGAGGGCACTGCACAAACGATTTATACACAAACCACTAAAAGAGACAAAACCTTTCTGTCGCCAAACTGGGTCAAGTGTCCGTTCACGCTCAGCTCATCCCGCCGTGCATTCCCAGCTGCAATCCCGCACTTTGCGAGGGCAGCAGCGGCTCTCGCTCAGCCCAGCCCTCTGCAGTGCTGCTGCTGGGCTTTAGTGGTCACTCTGCACCAACCTTTGGCGTCCTGGCCGGGCCCCAGCGCTGCCCGCGGCGCGGCCACCTGCGCATCCGGCCGGAGCACCGCGGACAGCTCCGCAGATGGCGCCGGGCACCGAGCGGCTGCAGGAGCCGCTCCCTGGCGCTGCTGCTCCTGCCGGGCCTGCTGGGCAGGGGGAGCTCCCCTCTCCCTCTGCTCTGCCATTAAATGTCCCTGCAGCAGCCCCTTGGAGTGTGCTCAGCTCCTGTCCCCTCCGTGGGGTGACAGTGACAGGGAGGGACCCCACCTCACTGTTTTTATTAATTAATAACTGAGTATCTAATCCTGAAAAATGTCAGAGGGCCCCAAACGTGGCCTTTCCTCCCTACATCAGTTCATTCAATATTTAGACTGTTTTCATAATCCTGATTGTCCCACCTTGCCAAAGAGCAGAACCTTGAGACGGTCGGAGTAGTAGAGACTTTCATGATCAGGACTGAAGGTAACCACAAGATCCTGGCTCATCCCAGCCTCAATTTTTCCTTCTGTTGGAGAGACCCTGAACACACTGAAGCCATTATAGTTCTGTGTTCCTGGTAAATAAAAATGAGGATACAGGTAAGAAAGGAGGACAGCTCCATTTTACTTCTTCATAAATTTTAAACCCATTTAATTTTTGTTGGAACAGCAAATAAACAAGAGCTGATACATGGCATTGCAGCAAAACAGGGTGTTAGGAACCCCAGATAAATCCATCCATCCTTCAGTTTGATGCATTAGTCTCCAGAGGAACTGAAGAGCATCACCAACCCTTCCTATATTCTGATGTGTTTTTACAGATCTGGACATCTTTAAATGTAATCTTTACTGTGCAATTACTGTGTGGGTTTATTTAGATTTAAACACCAATATCTCCTTACTTGTGGGTATTTGCTCAGGCTGCGTACACTTACAGCTCCCCATACTGAAAGAATTACTACAGCTCCTGCTGGGGAGCAAAATGAAGTCTTTAATTTCAGGGCTGTGATGCCCACGTCTGACAGTTGTGTGCATCTAAGAGGACAGTGATGCTGCTTTACACCTCCTGAGTCTTTAGCAGAGGAAAAAGAGCAAAGAATAAAAGAAATTTACCAACAATCTCTGTTCTCTGCCGAGAGGATGTGAGAAAGGAGGGGATTTTCTGCCGGTCTCTGTCCCGTGTTGGTGAGAGCGACTCCAGTTGCACAGAGAACAGCAGGGTCATGCTGGAAGTGTTCTTTATCTGGGGACATTCATTCACACAACAGCATTTGCATGAAGGAAATTGACTCTCAGGCCTGTAAGATCCATAGTTTGCAATGGGGCTGAATTTATTTTGGGGCATTAGTGCAGCTCTGTGTCCCCAGATGCCACCAGAGGCACAGTCAGTGCTGCCCACAATGCGCCACACCAACCCCCCTCTGCACCAATACTGGGCTTTGGTTATTGACACACTTGGACAGAATCTGGGAGGAGTTTGTGCTGTATTCCTCCTGACAGGAGCTCTGCTGTGCTCTGCAGCTCAGCTCAGGGGCCTTACCTGGACTGTGGCAGTCACTGTGTCCCTGGCCATGACGTATCCCATGTCCAGCACCTCTCCCACGGAGCACTCAGTGCTGGGCACCACCCCGTGCCCACACAGGGGGAGGCTCAGGTTGCTCTGTGCCACCTGGATGTCCAGAGTTTCCAAGAACTGCCCAGAGGGTGCCTGGGTTAGTGCATCTGCTCAGGGACCCCATCCCCCCAGCTGACCCCTCCCAAGGGACCATCCCAGAACTGAGACAAGATCCAAATGTTGGACAGGGAACTTTGTCTCTCCTCTCTTCACTGCTCTTGTATCTTTTACTCACCCATTTATCCTCACTTGGACAAAAAGAGATGATCAGGGGTTTGTTTTCACCTGGCTCAAGTGTTCCAACTGCTCTGACCAACAGGAAGGGGCCGTTGGGATTCAGAACTGAGAATCCCAGCTAAAGCAGTGCAACTCAAGGAAAAACATTCATAAAGATTGAGAAAAAAGATATGAGAATAACTTCTACATATTGTTTCCATGTCTTAGGTCTGAACTAAGCATCTAAAAGCTTTTGAGAGGTCAATAACTCAGGAGAGAAGATGAGCTGGTGCTTTGGTGTGCAGCAGTTCCTCCTGCAGAGGCAGAGTGTGATTAAGCAGAGGCTGAAGGCTGAGCTCACGTGCTCAGACAAGGATACCTCCAGCTTCCCTGGGGAGATGTTTTCTATTGTAATTCTCTTCATCATTCTGTGGCCTGCAAGGAATGGAAACACTTCCCAAAGGGAGGATGCTCATCCCTCCCATTCCTCCCCCTCACTCGTGTTCCTGCCTGAGCCAGATCATCCCAGGCTATGGCTAAGGCACCACTCAAAGCTCACCAAAATGCTTTCAGATTGGGTCAGTCACTTCTGGAGCTTCCAGGTCCTTGTCTGGGGATCAGATCTGCTCTTCCATGGGCCTCAGTGGCCAGAGGCTCCTTATTTTCCACCTAAATACCCACTAAGGGCTAAATTCTATCCTGACTTTTGAAAATGTAAAACCACTGGGAAGAACTCACTGTCAGAGAGAAACAACTCCCAACCAGAATCCAAACTCCATACCTACAGCAACATCCCCAAAATTGGCTGTGTTGATCCCAGAGTCAGACATGATCAGCACAGGAGGGGCCACAGCAGGGCAGTGCAGCTCCAGGTACAAGGTGTTGTGAGGGCTGCAAGAGAGCAAAGGCAGCTGGGGAATAAAAGGGCAGAGCTGGGAATAAGAGGGCAGAGCTGGGAATAAGAGGGCAGAGCTCTGGGAGCACAGACACACCAACAACTGCCAGGGATCTGCTCCTGTCCCAGGGTGTGACAGCACAGCACAGGGCTGGGTGACTGACTGTGCCTGAGCTACAGCTGCCTCAAAGTTTTCACACAATTATTCCTTCAGCTGCTTTGATATTCATGTGTTTGATTCTTATCCAACTGGTGGGCTGGGAGCATGAGTTTCTACCACTGAGCTATGAAGTAATTAAGAGCAGAAAACAAATTTCTCCCCTCAAATGAATAAATCAGCAAGGGCACCACTTCCCCCTCCCATCCCTGGGTTATCCAATGCACCCACCTGCAGGTCAAGCTCCCAGAGCCCTCCTCTCCACTGGCATGGCCACTTGCAACAGAGCATGGGATGATGTATTTGTTAAAACTCCCTCTGAAACTCCTCGTCAGGAAAGCCTGGGCTGCCCTATAAGCATCAGAACTAGAGAATCCAGGAATAGGAATTACCTCAGTGAGTGAGAGAGCAAAAAACATCAAATAAATATCTGCTGAGCTATTTGTGATTATTGTTTCTTAGTCACACATTCAAAATGGAATGTAACAGTGAAGTTAAATGACTGTCAGTAATGGACCTACCCTACAAGAGAATAAAAATGAAGAACCCAGATAACAAATGTTACACCAAAGATTGCAAAAACCTCAATACAATTTCCTTTGGTTGAATACTTCAAGAATTTCAGTGTCTTCCAGTACTTCTACATCATCTCAATGTCATGTAAACACACAGGATCACATTCCTCTAATGCAATCTGTAGGCAATACTTCTAAAATAGGGATTTTTTTTACAATCTCTGCTGAAAGTGTTTAGAAATTATAATTAATGGATTGCAATGAACATGGAATTGTAGTAAAAGATGTCAAAACATCCAGCACAGCCAAATGCCTGTTGCTTCAGTATGTATTTACTTGTAAATACTTCCAAATTCCTGAGCCTGGGCAGAAGTGTGGCTCTGAATTTCCTGCTGCACAGGGGCCCTCAAGGATCAGATTTTGCATGTGAGTGTCCCAGGCTGCAGGCAGCAATGCTGTTGGTGCTGGCTCTCCCTGAGGTGCTCTCAGTGCACAGGGAGTGCTCACATGCACATTCCCAGCAGCATTTCCCTGCCAGCACTGATGCTGACCATGACTAACGTGCTGGACTGTGTAAGCCCTCAAATTAAAACCAGAAATTCCTCTCAGCCATGGGTTTGGGCCACCAGCTGGTTCTGTAGATGTGCTCACAGAGGTTTCTTTGAGGAGTTTCTGTTGGTGCCCAAGCTGAGCTCTGCTGTTGCCCTTTCCATAAACCCGTGTTGGCTCAGCCCCACCCCCGCACAGCCCCAGCTCCTGCTCCCTGACAGATTCTTTGAAGTCTTCAATCCTTCTGATGCATAAAGGGATTCTTTGCCTCACATGAGAGGGTACAGCTGTGTGGCTCACAAGCAGCACTAATTTTGGAAACAGCCTCTGCAACACAGCTGAAGCTGTTCCCTCTCCAGTTTGCTTTCTTGTCTACCTACAGCTTTAGTAGATTTATTAAACTACTTCTAAAGAGAATGCTGTCTGTGTAGTACAAGATGCTTCTGTTGACTTACTCAGGCTTTAACTCTTCTGGTTTTGGCTCTTCAGGGCTATGTACAGAAGCCAGGCTTTTCCTGCTTCCACTCCTTCCTCTGGAGATGGAAACACTCGATTTATTTCGCTCTTTTTGTTCTTTCTTTGAATCTTTCTTCTTTTTGCCCACTGGAGACTGAGGGAGATCAATGGGAATCTGAACAAGACAGGAGTGAGCAAAGACACAGAGCAAGGAGGTGACACAGAGCAGGGACAGGGGACAGCAGGACGATGGTGACAACCCACAGACACGTTAGCTACTACAGACAAATTTCCAAAAGTATAAAGTTTAAAAATTGGGTTGAAATGGACATATTTTACTCCCTCTTAGAATAAGAGGTCTCCTCTTGGAGCAGATGAGTCTCTGTCTCATGGGAATTTTACCTGTTTATCTCCCAATCCAAGACAACCACAGGTGCTCACATAAATTAACTGACCTAGGGGTTGCATATAAATTCCATGGATGCTGCAAATCTTCAGGAAGTTTAGAAGCTTTTTCTTTCCTTTTTTTTTTTTTTTTTAAGAGTATTTCAGTTGGCAATAAAACCCTCTAGGAATAATTGTGAGCACAAAATTAAATGATTGCTCAGTGAACAGGCCACACACTGAGTGCACAGTCACACCCTCATCCTTCATAGGCAGGTCCCCCATGGACCACAAGCTTGGGCTTCATTAATATGCAAATAATTTTATGATAAAAATACCATCCAGAGAAACAAATCTCTGCAAGTGGCAGACCAGCAGCATGTGCTGCTCTTAGCATTCCTTACTTGTGCTGCTGCCTCTGGCACAGCTGCTGTGCTGAGCCTCCGCGCTGCCTCCTCCCTGACGAGCTGCTCCGACAGCGCCGGCCTGAAGGACACTCGGATGGAGCTTTTCTGGGGTGGGAGAGCACACACAGCAGGGGCTGGAGCCCAGGAAATGCCTCTGGCTGCCCTGGAGGGCTCCAAACCCTGCCCAGGGGGCTCAGAGACCCTGGCACAGAGCCCCAGACCCCCGTGCCTTTGATTGAGACCTTGGAAAAAACAATCACCAACCTCTGTATGAAGAATTACAAGCCATGAAAGTTTAAGTAGAATGATAGTGAATTTATCACAGGGTGAGAAACAGATTTTTGGGGTTTTTAGACATTGGTTTAATGTGGTTGTTTCTAATTAATGGCCAATCACAGTCCAGCTGTCTTGGACTGTCTGGTCAGTCACAAGTCTTTGTTATCATTCCTTTTCTATTCTTAGCTAGCTTTCTGATGAAATCTTTTCTTCTATTTTTTCAGTATAGTTTTAATATAATATATATATCATAAAATAATAAATCAGCCTTCTGAAACATGGAGTCAACATTCTCATCTCCTCCCCGGTCCTGGGATGCCTGTGACATCCCCCACACACTCCCATAAAGCATTAGCCAGATTTGGTGCTTAACCCTCCTGTCTGATTTAAATCATTCTTTTAAACAACACAAAACATTCCAGCTATTCCAACAACAACTGATGTTTGGAGCTGTGTTTACAAGTGACAGCCTTTGTGAGGATGCAGATGATCAAAGATTTGGCACAACACCCAACACTGAAGGTGAATTTACCTGCCCAGGCAGCACAGTCCCCACAGAGGGTGTGATGGTCACAGGGCACTGCTGGGGCACGTGGAACTCAAAGGAAGTGGGGCCAGCTGGGCCAGGGCTGCCCGCGCCCGTCCGCGGGACAGGGTGGGAACTGAGCACATCCACAGTGGCTGAAGACACCGAGTTCAGGGCTGTAGCAGCAAACTGAACCAAGGAATGAGACAATTCAAGAGGTGGGTGGACTCCAACTGCTTTGCATGACAGCTTGAATTGTCTAAAAATAAACACATGATAAATTGTCTCAGCATAAAATAGTGTCTTAATCAGCCCGGAAAATAGGGAGCTAATCCTGTAGTCCCTATTTAAGCAGAATTTCAAGCTTGCAATGGGAATTTTGCCTAAAGATGAACAATAATACTATCTATTTTTAATGCACAATTGGCCAGAGTCCCTGCTTGAATTCTTCCTCTGTGAACTTCTGGAAATACATCCAGTCAAATCAAAGTTTATGCCATCATTATTGCAGTAGCAATGGCTTAAAGCATAGAGCATTTTGACAAAAAAGAATTCCTTCAGTAATTGTGCTGAAAAAGCAGCAGAGCACTGCAGGTTGAAGGGCTGGAGCTTTGGTGTGGGACAAGGATAAACATCAGGAGGGGTGGGAAAAGTCATCTCAGTGCAGACAGATGTGAAAAGCAAGGATGGAACCAACAGGAACAGAGCAACTTCTGCAACTGAGAATTCCCACCTGCCTCAGGTGCTTATCCAGCCTCTCCTCCCCAGGGCAGGCAGGGATTCAATCTCTGAGCTGGGTTAGCAGTGAAATTCAGATTTTAGCTTCCCTGCTGTCCATCCATGAACACACCTGTTGATCTCTGTCCTGCAGGCGAGCTCAAAGCTGTACTCTTTTGCCTTGGTGGCTTTAAAGATTATGTCCAGTGTCAGGCTTTCCAGGGGAAGAATAATTCCAAATCCATCGTTGGGTTGAACTTCAACAAACTTCAAAATAGGAGGATAAAAAATTATTAGTTAAATTATAGTTTATTAATAAATAAAAATAAGACATTACTGAAAATATTTTTAAAAAATTGTTATTAAATGTGGAACTGTCAGGAAAAGAGAAACCTTCCAGGGAGAAATTTTTGCCTGAGTCAGTGCCCAGAGTCTGAGGGGCAGATTTCTCATCTCAAAGTAACTCAAAAGGCATTAAATCAATTAATTCAGATTTCAGAAGAATCCCTTCCCCAGCTTCTTCCCATCTGTGGAAATCACCTTGCTTTAATGTTTATTTACTCTTTATAGAAAACTGAATGAAATATGGTAAGAATCCCAGCAGGTGCCCCAAGCCTTTGAGAGCTGATTCCTGTGTGGGGCAGGGACAGGAGCAGTTCCACACCCACAGCTGTGCAGTGCTTTGTGCTTGAGCTGAAGATGGTTCTAGAAAGTGTCCCCAGCACACTTCAAGCTCCTCAGGAAACACATCCTGGGTAGTAAAGCTTTCCTGAAGCTGAAGTTAACAATTCCTTTCAGCTACTCCTTGATTTTAATCCCTAAGCCAGCTGAGAACAGGACAATGCCCAATTAACTGCCAGGTTCCTCCAGCTCTGATGCCAACGTGCCCAGCATTTCACACTGTGATCACCTCACCCTGCTCTATGGAGCTGGAAGAACAAATTTTCTCCAAAAAATTACTCAGAGACCGAGCCCACATGAACCCAGCAGCTCCTGTGATTAAATTTGTGCTTCCACATCAACTTCAAACCACTCAGAAAGTGCCCAGGCATGGCTTGGGATGGTTCCAAGGAGCATTTTAAAGGGAAGCCTTTGGGCATTTGGTGCAAAGTGGGCACATTCCACAGCCACAGCCCCAAGCCTGTTTTATTTAGGGGTAAAAGTGTCCCAGGTGTTCTTCTAGGAGATCTCTTGGTGTAAAAACCCAGGAATTGTGACAGGAAAAGGTGAGGAACAGGAAAATCTCCTAGCAGGGGTTTGCACTGCGTGGCAAATGCAGAGGGAGATTCACTCACTGCAGGACAGAGCTCCAGCAGCAGGATTCCCATGGGGCTGCAGGAACCAGTCATGATTTATTTACACTCACACTGAACACGTTCCCATGACACTGAAATCTATTTTGACAGCAGAGGGGGTGTGTGTGGGATCAGTCCATACCTCTGGCAGTCCCACAAATCCAAACTCCTGTGGCAAGATGGATTTGTTTGTTAGGGTGACATTTGCCTGCACAGCTTCGTAGATCGTGCAGTACCCAAAGCTGATCTGTGCTGGGCTGATTTCCAAATCAGAAGTAGTAACAATGGCATGGACAGTAAAATTCACTTTTTTAGCCTGAAACAAATGCAAGAGAACAGGATAAAAACCTCCATGTGTGGGTTGTGAGGACAGGATTTAAATGAAATGTCATCCAAAAGGAAAAGTGCAAGAAAAAGTTACTCTGTTCCTTGACAGTAACATGAGATCAGCACTGAGGAGAAAGGATTAAACTTCCTAGATTGCAAATATGAGACAAGAAAAAATGATCAAATCTATATCAGCACTTTAAGCATCTTTAACTATTATCACAGAGCCTCAGTTAGTAAAGAACTAATCTAAAATTAGGTAACATTAAGTGAAAATTCACTAAAATAATTTACATAAATTGTCAGTCTGATAATCAGCATCACAAAAATCCCTGACCTTGTCCATGATCAGGATTGTCACTGGGGCCTCCAGGATTCCTGTTTCTGCATTGAAATAACTCCCTGCATCTTCAGGAAGGGACTGCCTGAAAACCCAGAAGTACAAATCCAATCAGTGCCATTAAAACATTCTGACTATTTTCTCACTTAGGGGAATAATAAATTTTGGATGCATTGTTTGTGAACAGAAAGGAAAACAAACTGAATTCTGTTACTTGAGGTCTGAAAGTTTTATTATTCACAGCTTTTAGTCTTCATTTAATTGACCTCAAATTGGAGGATTCACTTGGTTAAGTATCAACTCCAGTTCTTCACTGAAGGGAATTCTCATTAAAATTCTGCTTGCAAGATAAATTCAAATATTAGAGAAAATGGAAAAGAATGGTGGAAGAAAATGCCAATCAAAAACCAGTGACCTGTGAGGTCCCACCTCCTGACCAGGAGAAAAAAGATGCAGTCAGGTCAGGAATATTCTGGATTTTCCCCAGATTTCCTTCAGCCTGGCACCCCCAGGCAATGCTCTGAGCAGGAGGGCATGGGCTGCAAGGCACTGATGTCAGAGTGATTGACCTTGTACAGTTGTATTGGATTTTTTTTGTTTTTAAGGACAGGATTTTGGACACACACAGGATTTTAAGGGCAGTCACAGAGGTCAGCATCCATTTATCCTTTTTTTTTTTTTTTAAATGCCATCTAGTCAATTAAAATTCTGAAAAATTAAAAGCTTACACTCTAATCAGAATATGAACCCTGTGGATCTTTGCTGCAGCCCCAGCACGCCACCAACCCAGCCCAGGCAGTGGCTCCCTCTGAGGTTAATGATCAGCCTGGGGCAGAACCACTTTGTACCCCAAATCAGAGATATAAAATGAACAAACCTGGAGCCCAGCAGTGCCTGATCACCCACCAGCCTCAGCATTCATAAGGAATATGCAGGTTTTCTGTAGGTGAACATCTTGCTGTCACGAGCTCCATTCCAGAGCTTCAAGCCAAGACAATACAAACCTGGAGCATTTTTAGCTCTGCTGCTCTATTTATATCTCAGAGCACCAGAGTGAGCTGCTTCCTCTTCTTGGGTCTCCACAGTGCTCATGTTCTACTACTACTCATGGAATTGCCTGCAACTCTTTAATGTATTGTTAAAGAATAAAAATAACACCCACTCAGTCACCATGGTGATCCCAAATCTTGCTGTTATTTTGCAATAAGGGTGATGTTCAAAGATGTTGGGAAGTTCTTTACACATTGAACTGAGGTTAAGTGCAAGGGAGGAGTTTTTACAGCCTTTACTTTGTCACAGGACATGTCAATAGCAGAAGAAATTAACCTGATTCATAATAATTCAGAGGGGGAAGAAAATACTTATAACTGTATGGACACAGGGATGGACTCTAAATTAGCTGCTGTACCTTGGGGGAAAGGTTGTGGAATCCTTTAAAAAATTTCATGAAAATGGCACAATTAAAGAGAAGCACAGAAGACAAATCAGATTTAGATTGCCAAGACCAGTTCCAAATGCAGGGAGCTACAGGATGTGGTGTTTGGGAGTTCTGAAAGGCAGCAGAGTGGAGAACTTGCCTTCAACAGAACAGGAAATGTTCAAGCTCCCAGGAGCTGGGTTTGGGAACACCTGCCCAGGAATGTCAGTGTGCACAGAACACTCAGGAGAGCTTCCCAAGCCTTCAGGCAGCTCCCAGCTCCCTCAGCACTGCTGAGTGGGGGCTTCTTTTCCCTCTGTGTCACTTGTGCCACAGCTGCTCTATTAATAGAGCTCCTAATGGCAGCTCAGTGCCAGCCCTGACGGAAATGTGTCACTGGCTCAGTGCTTCCCTCAGCTCCCAGCACTCCCCCTGCTTCAGGTCTTTAAATCATCTGTACCCTCAAACAGCCAGATACTTATTTCGTGTGTCAGAAATGCCTTAATCTCATCAAATCTCCTTTCTGAAGCTTCCCCATTTTTAAAGGAAGATTAAGGTTCTAAATCCAAGCTCTGTCTGCATCCCCTCAGAGAGGGAACAGTGCCTCACAGCAGCTGAGGTTCAGGAACTGGGATGTGTCACCATGTTACTGTTGTTGTAATCTGATGGGATTTGAGATGCTGCAAGAACTGTAAATACTCTGAGTTCTTTGAATACAAACCTGGTGAAAACGTTGCAGTCAGGATAGAATCCAGAGGTGCTGAGCACATCTGTGAGAATCCAAACACATCCTGGGACTAAGAACTCACATCAAAGAAGCAGCAGGTTTGCAGCAGCAGTCAAGGCCAAACACACTGAATTCCATATGTCATTAATTATTTTTTGAAAAGAAATGTCCTGCTAAATTCTTTAGGATGGCAATGATGAGGAAAATAAAATGAACAGCTGCCAATGGGAGCTCTGGTATTTAAATTTTAGGAACTGGAATTGTTTCCTATCCCTGAGCTATGTTTGTATTTGTAGATGTTTCATAAAATGGAGAAACAAAACTTGCTGTGCTAAAGCTTTTAGCATCAGATGTTACATAAAACACCATGTGAAATTCATTCAATACCTTCATTGTTTGGAGAAAAATGTACCTGGGGAGGAGAGATATGGACAGGAAGCCCAAGCACTCTCACCTTAATTAGCAAGCACAGGAGTTCTTGTCCAGAAATTATTCAATCAGTGATCCATGAAGCAGCCACCTGCCTCAGTCACCTCCCCCTGGACAGGAATAGCTTCCCACAGAGCAGAGCAGCCTAGCAGGAACGAGAGCTCGGAGCGTCACAGCGCTGCTGCCACCACAGGGGGGACATTGCCTCACAGCCCGGGCAGCCAAGCCCATTTCCTCCTGGAGCATCTGGCAGCTCCCAGGGGGACAGGGGGACAGCAGACCTGCACTGCAGCAGCACCGTGAGCTCCAGCCTGGACAGCAGGAGGGAACAACAACCCTGCTCAGCTTTTCCACTGCCACTGCCTGAAATCCTGAAAGACTGGAGTTGGGTTAATGTTGGTTACCTGGGCAGGAACTTGAGCTGGGCACTGAAGGATGACTGGGCCTGGATGTAGCCTGTTTTTGGAAGCAGCTCCATGTGCTTGCTCAGTTCTCTGCACACCTCAAACTTCAAACGCAGCGTGGTTGTTGCTCTGCAAACACATCAGAGGGGCTCAGGTGCCTTTGAGGCCACTTCAGTGACTCTGGAGTCTGAGCCCTCCTGCCCCCAGCCCTGCATTGTAATCAGAACAATCCCGAGCTTCCTTTGAAAATGATGGGCATGGAAAAGTGCCACAGCAAGCTCACACAGTTGTGTTCTCTTTCAAGTACAGAAAACAAACTTGGAAGTTCTGTAACAAACCCAGCAAACAGTGCTCACACTGATCCACAGAGAACTGTCAGAGCTCAGCACAGCTCAGCCAGGTCAGGGGCAGCCACAGCCAAGCTATTGTGAAATACCAGCTGATGATTTGTCCTAACACACACTGGCTCTGTCAGGATCAACAGGATGACTGAACCTTGGTGATTTCTTTATGTGACCTGTCCTCCACCAGCAGAGATTCTGCAGGGCTGGGAGTCACAGCGTGCCTGAGCTGGTCCTGCCAGCTCCCCTGCTAAACCTGGGGATCCATTTGCCCTGGGAATGGCACACTGGGAACCAGGAATCCTCTGCCTGTCTGAATTCTGGCCCTATCACAGCACAGCAACAGCCATGGACCATCCCCTGCTTTGGAATTTTATGCCTAAGTGCAAAATTGCCGAGCAATTTACAAATATTTCAGCTTGTCATTCTCCTTCCCCTGGACTGGTTTCCAAGCTGTCAGGCCAGATGGTCTCCTCTAAATCAACAGCTACAGCAAGTGGGGCTGGGAGCCTGCAATGATTTCTGACTGTTGACAATCTAAGAGAATTATATACTACTTCATTAAATCAGTGCAGATTATAACCTGCTGAAGAAATGACTTTTTAAAATTATTTCTATTGAACACAATTCTGATAAGACATTTTCACCCTTTATGCTGCTTATTTTTGCTGCCTGATTACCACAGTCTTCTTGACCAGGAAAAACCCAAATTAAAACCCAGAACAAACCCAATATTAACAACATTTTACATTCCAGCTTCAGAGGTATCTGACTCTCCTGGAAACTTTATTTTCCCCTTGTGCTACAGCCTACAAGTCACAGGCAGGCTGCAGGAGGAATTCTCCTCCTGACACACCAAGGGAAGGGGCAGGAGCTCCTGGAGGGAGAATCTGCTCAGGCCACAACAGAAGGATGGAATCCATCCACTTTTGCAGGATAAAAAGTTGACACACGGTATTCCTGCACATGAAATACATTGAATTTCAGCCCACCTAACTGTATAACAGGCAATTTTTTGCTAATTATGGAAATTGGGTGATAAATCAAAGCCTTGACTTGCCAAGGTGCTAAGGACAGGCTACTACATATTAAGTGCTCTTAATTTAGTGCAACTTGGCAAAGGATCAGCAGGATTTTTCCCTCAGTTAAGAAGTTTTGCCCTAAGCAATTTGACAGCTTCTATCTTTGAGATCCCCTTGAACTCTTAAGTTCCATTAGGAGAGTTATTCTGTTTCTATACTTATAAGTTTTATCCCTGGGTTATCTAGACCAAGTAAAATCACTTACATAACAACTTGTGCTTGTCATATCTGTAAGCTGAATTTCTGAGATAACAGCTTTACTCATTTCTTTCCAACTGTGAAGAATCTCTGCAGTCTGTAATTCTGGTAAGAGGTTTAGAATGGATGCCTTCCATAGAACCAATCTCTCCCCCACCCTCCCACAAACCCACCCCAATCCTATTGAAATAGACTCTAAGAAATGCAAATTGTTAAAATAAGAATTCCATAGTGACTGCATTAGGTGCAGGGAAGACACCCAGCACCTGAAGACAATTAAATGTTCCCATAAGTACTTTTAATAGCAGGAAATCTCCAGAAGCCAAGGAGTGGAATATTCCCTTTATATCACAGTGCAAACAGAACCAGCCCTCAGATGTGACTGACTTGGACTCTGAAACACCCAGATATGTTCCCCTGTCACTCACTGTCTGCTCACTCTCTGTGTAACCAGAGGGATCTGTCCTTCCAGTGGAGACCAAAATGCCTCCATGGGTCAGGAAAAGCTGCACCTTCCCCATTTTAGAGTGAATGCAAAAGGACTGACATGATTTATCCAGCATCTAATTCCAGGTCTGGAAAGACTCTCATGAAACTGGCTTCCATATCCTAAGTCCCCCCAGGACTTTAATTGAATGCAAAATAGCTGAGAAACAACAAAATATTCCCACATAAAATTCCCTGGCTGAATCAGCCCAATGTGACTTAATTTTAGATACATTTAGCTCCCTAAACATTTAGTGTGCAGATTCCACACGAGGAAACTGTGGATTTGCTGTTCCCTGGGGGCTTCCCAGCTCTCCACAAGAACAGGAACAACACTGGGAATGTGGCAGGGGTGGGGAGGTGTGTGGCCACCCCACAGCCATGGCTGGTCTTGGGAGTCTGGCTTAGCAGGATGCCCACATTTTCAGGAGCTCAGAGGGTTCAGAGGATGTGCCTCTGCAGTGCCAGGGCCAGGGGCACCCAGGGCAGCTCAGCTGCAGTGCCAGGGGCACCCATGGCAGCTCAGCCACAGTGCCAGGGGCAGGGGCAGTGCCAGGGGCACCCATGGCAGCTCACTCACAGTGCCAGCGGCACCCATGGCAGCTCAGCCACAGTGCCAGGGGCACCCAGGACAGCTCACCCACAGTGCCAGGGGCAGGGGCAGTGCCAGGGGCACCCAGGGCAGCTCACCCACAGTGCCAGGAGCACCCATGGCAGCTCACCCACAGTGCCAGGGGCAGGGGCAGTGCCAGGGCACCCATGGCAGCTCACCCACAGTGCCAGGGGCAGTGCCAGGGCACCCATGGCAGCTCACCCGCAGTGCCAGGGGCAGTGCCAGGGCACCCATGGCAGCTCACCTGCAGTGCCAGGGGCAGTGCCAGGGCACCCATGGCAGCTCACCTGCAGTGCCAGGGGCAGTGCCAGGGGCACCCATGGCAGCTCACCTG